>JBBYHO010427380.1:4183-23969 GCA_038382025.1 Adansonia gregorii
AAAAAATATTATACCCATAACCTAACAAAATAATTTAATTTTTTAACAAATTTAATTTAAATATATATAATATTATTATTATAATAACTAATATTACTATTATAGTTATTTTTATCTCGTCCGTTCAAATAAACCCTTGGAAAGATCAACAGAAGATGTTCACATGTTTTGTTTATTTCCAACAAGACAAAGTGGGGCACGTTTCACGAAGGGCAACAGGTTTTGGCTTTAAAAGCATGAGCAAAAAACAGAAACACACCAAGGGATGGATACGTTTTGATGTTGTTTCCTTGTATCAGTCAATATTGAAAAATGAGTTACGTTACTCTATTGTAACACCTTCATTATTTATAGGGTTCGGGTGCACATCAATTATTTAATTATTATTTTACAAATTTTTATTTAATACATTTTTTTAAAAATTAAAAGAATAATATATTAATTATTTTTTATAATTATCACCTTAATTTTTGTCATTAGCCATTTCACACTAGTTAACTATCTTATATATAGATATATAAGATATCCATATATTTTAATATAAAATTAATTTAATTTAGTATATTTTCATAATTTTTATTTTATTTATATTTATTTTATTTAATTAGTATATTTTATGTTTCATTTATATAAATCATGTACATTTAATAATTAAATATATTAAAAAATAATATTATTAATCAACAATAAAAAATTAAATTAATTTAAAATTTTATACATGTAACAAATATAATTGTCGAATTCAATATCAATTTATCAAAATATTACTTATATATGGAATTATAAAAAGATTAACGTTGTACACAAGAAAAAAAGCTCCAGCAAAAAATAAAAAAAAATAGCCTAATCTTTAATCGGACACTAATCATTTTTTTTTAATTCGCATAAGAAAGTTATTTGAAATAACGTGGTTTTGCCATCTCCTTGTCCTTGGCTATGCCATCAACAGCGGGGAAAAAAAAAGTGGTTATACAAATATTATCAATTTTTTTATTTTTTTATTTTTTATTTATTAAAAATTTTAAATTAATTTTTAAGATATATTTTTTATACATATTGAAAATTCGTCATGAGAGGAGACGAGCTTATTTATTAAAAATTTATCGTACTATATGACGAGTTTTCAACAGAAGAGAAAACTATCGTTGAGAACTCCTGAATGGTATTAGGAGCTCGCCGTCTCTTATGACAAGTTTTCACCTAAAATAAAAAAAATTTTAGAAGGTAAAATTAACAAATAGTTATTAAACAAAAATGAAAACAGAAAAAATGATTTCAAAGAAAAAATGATACTTATTAAAATCATTAATAAAGAGATTAAAATTATCTATCTATTCTTTTTTCGTCTATTAATCGACTCTCTCTCATATATATATTTTATATATAAATTATATATAGATATATAAATTATCTATCGTGTCAAAAAAAATTTGATTTCCTATACATCTGTCATATCTTTTTGACATAAATTTTTTTATTAATAATTTTAATACGTATCATTTTTTTCTTTAAAATTATTTTTTATGTTTTTACTTTTATTTAATAACAATTTATTAATTTTATTTTTTTTAAATTTTTTTTTAAAATAATTGAGTGGGAACTCATCAATCATGCCATTCAGTGGTTCCCTCGTTTTCTCAAAAATTCATCAATATATCTCTTTTTACGGTGAGTTTTTAGCACATATTAGAAAAACAGTATATTTTAAAATTTAATTTGAAAACTGTTATAAATCGAGAAGTAAAAATTTTTTATAATATTTATATAAAATAGTCGGTAACAGATACTACATTTAATAATTTGTGTTTTTGTAATATATTTATATTTTTTATTTTATTATATTATAATTTTATTTAAAATATTTAATATTTATAAAAATTTTAATCATTTAATAATTCATTAATAATTCATATTATATAAATTTAAAAATTTTTTAAATTTTTAACATATTTTAATTTTTTATAAATATCATATATATATATATATATTCATATCTTACATTATCAACTAGTCAAAAAGCCACTAAGTTAGAGTCATGATTCAGTGATAAGACCACCATATGGCTTGATATTTAATTGCTACTACACATTTACATTCACAATGCATGCAGCCCGTATGAAATAGCGGTGTTATCGTACTAGTCGTAATATTATATTTTGGAACACGTTAATTAGTCGTACTATTAATAATTTAGAATATTGTATGCATAAATTAATCTTGAACTTATGGCTTTAAATAAATTAAAATTGGAATGGCCTTGAGAAAGAACGTTTAGCTAAACACGTAATAGCCTTTTAAGTTATTTAATTTTTTATAACTTAATTTTTTTTAAATTAATGACAAATAAAAATGATTACAAAAAATAATTTTTTTAATTTTAAAAAAATTAATTAATAAAATTAATTTAAAAATATAAAATTTTATTCATATCAATTCAATTTTATATAATATTTAATTTTATTTTTATAATTAATTAATTAATTTTTTAAAATTAAATCGAATGTTATTACATTCATTCAATGATTAAGCTTTTTTTTTTTTTTAAGGTTCCATGAATGAGATGAATAATTATTGACGTACGGCAGAAGATTCACGTGAGATTTGGCTGTCGCTAGCCACGTATCCTTCGTAAACAATACGAATTATTAATATTTTTTTACTAATATTGATTAATTCAATTAATTTAATATTTATTTTTTAAAGTTAAATTTTAAAGTTAAATTTTATAAATAAAAAATAATGATAAATTTTTTTATAATAAACTGATGAATTTAAATTAAATTAATCGAAATTTAATAAATTTTTGAATAACTAAATTTCGACCGAAAAAATTTCTTTGGGTTTAGCATAAAAAATTGAAATTGAAATGACGTTCTTTTGTGGTTGCCAATGCATCATCACAGATAAGCTGCGCAAAAGAAAAACGTGGAGAGATCGTAAAGGATAGGACGATTGACACAGCTCAGAGACGTGCTTTAGTGATAGGACCACCTCGTCGCTCGATATCTTGTTGTTGCTACGTGTTTTAGTGATAGAGGGTTAATACGTACAATTGTACGTACATTCACGTGCATCCCATGTAACTAATCCACGTGTTTTTGCGTGTGTAATATTTAATTTTTAATAGTTTTTTTTTTTGGCGATATTTGTGTTTTGCGGGTTTGGCCGTTATGAAAAAGATAACGCCGTTAGAAAACGCAGAGTGAAGAGATAATGGTAAAAATAATTTTTTTATTTTAAAAATATAACGAGGTAAAAAAAAAAATTTTTTTGGAGTATAAATGTCAATACGGGTTTTTTGAAATGAAAATTTACTTTTTCCTTTAAAATGATATTAAAATATCTTTTATATAATATTTATAATTAAATTTAAAAAAATTCTTAAACATCAAGTCAAGACAAACTAACTTTTATAAGGTAAATTATTATCTAAATCTAATTTAATATGAATTAAATTTATCAAATTAATAAATTTATAGATCTATGATCATATCTAATATAAAATAATGACTATGACTTGATGTCTAATTGCTGCGACATGTTGCTCTTTTCTGTCATGATAAGGATAAAATTTTTAAAGGAAGATTAATAGATCTTAAGTTGAAAAAAAGTTAACGGACGTTTAGTGATGTTAATTAAAATAATATTTATTAAAAAAATTATAATTAATATATTTTTTATTTAATAAAAATAATGCATTCAATAAGAATATAATAATAAATATATTTTAACTAGTACCATGCAATATCTATACCCCTTCTTATTTTAACAATGTAATGCTGTCTTGTCCAAATTATAAAACTTTAACGTATATAAAACCGAATAATTAATAATTAATAATTATATAATTTGATAGCAGAATATTAGACACTTTAGATTATAACTTTAAATGAATTATAATCGGAATGGCCTTTCAAGCAGGTCGTGGGGTGGGGTTCGGAGTATGAAAACGTATGCCCTTAAGATGTTTGGCTAAACGCATAAGAGCCTTTAATTTCATTTAGCTTTAAAATTCAGCCGGCTTCACTTGATTGTAATTATTGTTGAAAAGTCTTCCCATGTTTTGTTTGTTTCTGATAAGACACTGAGGAATTTGATTCACATGTTTCACGAAGGCAAAAAAGAGCAACAAAGTTTTGGCTATAAACAGCAAGCTTACAAGGTTGTGGTAAAGCATAAGCAAAAGTTCATTTATCACTTCAAACTCAAATTAGTGAAAAATATGGCATTGGCATTGACATTAGCCTTGCCATGGTTTACCGTGCTCAAATCCAACGAGAAGAACGGATACCTAAGCTTCATCCAAGAAAATGGGTATCTCGAATTTTCGAAAACCCAAGCTGTGAGTACTGGGGTCTCCTTTTTCAGGAACCTGACCAAATGTAGGGTTGTCAAGAAAAACAGCATCTTTTGCTGCCACATTTTGAAGTTCACCCCTTTGAACACAAAGTTGTTGTGCCTCCAATGACTAAGGTGACAGTGAATCTTATTGCAACAAATGGTAAATGTGATGTTCCCTTCACATTTACGCAAAGGGACACTCTTTATAACGGGAACACTTTCATAACTGAAGTGCAAGGTGGCACTTACACCGGTTCTAATTACTACAGCACCAACTTCGAAACTAAGGAAGAGGCACTCAGCTCCTGAATTTGAGAAAATACTGTCATAGAGGCACAACACAATCAGGCTATTTCTGTTTGTGTGCATCTACTAAAATAAATAAAATCTTGTGTCCTTCGTGGAAGCCGATATCTGTTTCCCTATCACATATTAATAATCTCATGTACTTTTAATATGAGAATAAATAAATAAATAAATAAATTTATGTTGGTGTGACCAAAACAGATTGAAGTAATGTTCAGAATTTGCTGATAGTCCATGCACCACAATCCCTATTGTCTGAAACTCACGAAGCAAAACGACGCAGTAATAGTTTAAAACATGCCTAAACCTGATTAAAAACTTAAAGCCAATTGAAGGAAATTACTAAGAGAAATTTATTTCCTTGATGTAACCAACAAAGATATTTTCCCACTTTGATTTTGCTTCCTAAAAGGTAAGAAGAGGCAAAACCGAATGCTAGAAAAGGGAGTGAACTTCATAATTCACCAAAAATATTAACAAGTGATTAAAATGCAACATTAACTCCAAGAAAAAAAATGATGTATATAAAAGTAAAATTACACCTCATTGCATTCTTTTTTATCAGAGATAGAATGCACAGATTGATAAAACTATGACAATTTTAACATGTTGAGAGTCTTATACAATAAATACTCATACACCATGTAGTATGTTTGTATTCTAAATCATAAAATTAGTCTTAATTTCATTTTTTATTTTAAAACATTTATTTGCTTTTGTATCTAAACACAATTTTAGTAATTATAGTCACCATCCTTCTATTTGGGTCGCACTTGTGATCCCTAATCTTTAAATTGTTCCACTAAAACCTCAACCTTCTTTTTTTTTTTTAAAAAAAAAAAAAGGACAATATGGTTTTTCCATCAAAATTTACCATTGAAAATACCAAAATGGCACCGTGGAGGGAAATTACAAATCAAGATGGTGGATCTAGAATTATTAGTCTTTGCAATCAATATCATACAAAAATTAAATTATTAAAAGGGAAATAAATTATTTTAAAAAAAATTAAAGACATATCATGTTTGCCCCTAATTTTAAGAAAACAAAAAATAATAATAAATTTTGTAGAAATAAATTAAAATTAAGAATGATAGGAAAAAATATATGTTTTTTGCTTTTGATTTTAAAAAATTCAACCTCAAATCAAGGCCAAAAATGGTTCTTTCGGTTTACTTCTAATAAATTTTAAAATTTTATTTTTCGATTTTTTTATTTATTGGTTCCATGGATGACTTTGATATTATTATAGAGCTATCATCGTATTTGTCCTTGCCATCATCATCATCATCAAAACTCGCAGATCGCAAAAGTTTGCGAAGGACTTGGGGCCACGTTTTGGAGATTGGACCTCAATTATCTCATGCAAGATAAGATTAAAAGATCTAACCTTGTTTCCTTGATGTCGAAAGATGTTAACTCGTTTATATATATATAGATATATATCATATAATTTATTTTATATAAAAAATAAATATATAATAATATAATATAAATATAAAAATATTGAATTATTTATATTTTAAAATTAAATAAAAAAATATTATTTTAAAAAATTATACTTAAATTTGACTTGAATTAAACTTAGGTCACTTATGAATACGTTTGTTTAATGGTGTAAGATCCTGTCATTTGCTTATTCTTTTATCATTCATATATTAATAAATTTTTTAAAATAAATTAATGTTATAAAAAAAATATTTAAAATTAAAATCAAATTTACAATATACTCTTAACCATTAGGTTACAATGTTATTGGCTACAAAAAATGAAATAAAGCTACGAGAGTTCATTATCATCTTAGGTCAGTCCATGATTGAGACTACCCAACTTCTATAAATCAAGTTTTTGACCAAATTTTTATGAATTGAAACAAATTTAACTCAACTTAAATTATCATTTAATAATAAAAATAATATTTTTTATTTTAATTTAATTATAAAAATATTAATATAATATAATAATAGATAATAAAATATATTTTTTAAAAAATAAAAAAATATGTTTTAAACTAATTCAATCTAACTTAAATTTACCTAAAAAATTTTAAAATTTTAAAATTTAAGCTAACTTTACTCGGCGCTTGGAAAGGTGCGGTCACCTTCAAAAGACTGGGTCATCCAAGTTGCGACTTTTCGCCAATTTTGAAAGCATGAGACCCCCACAATTGAGAACGTAGAAAAATCAGTAGGTACCTTTCTCTATCACATGCGAGAAGCAAGTTCACCAATTCCATCTTTCTGGATCCAGTAGTTCTTGTCCATCATCATCATCATCAATAATCATTGGAAAGAAAACAAAAATAATGAAAGCACATGGAGGAGATTGGAAAAGACAAAAGGTGACTCAGAGCCTCGATTTACGTATAAGATCTTATCTCTGGTCACGTTAAGAGTTTGTATATAATATTACATTCATATTATTTTTAATTATATTTAAAATATTATATATTTATATAAAATTTAATATATTTATAATATATATTATATTATTTTTTAATTATTTTTATTGTATCATATATATATATATATAAGTTATTAAATTATATCATATTTAAATATTAAATTTATATTTACTCTCCATCCATGATACACAGATTCATATTCACATGCACATGCCTCCCATCCATCAATAAATATAGAGCCTTATCTAGAGATAAGATCATAATCTAAAAATATTCAGAGATCAAGTCTGATCAAATTATAATTAAAACACTTTTTAAAATTATTATTTAAGCTTAAATTAAGTCAGATTTTATTAAAAAATTTAAAATTTTATTTATAAAATAATAAAATAAGATATTAATATTAAAATATTTTTAATTAAATTTAAATAAATATTTTTTATTATTAAATAATAATTTAAATTAATTCAAATTAAAAAAAATAAAGTCCGGTCCAATGACGAATAAATCTAATCCAAACACAGGAAGATTTTTAAAAGATCTTCACGGGTTTTGTTTGTTTCCACTGAGGCACGTTTCGCGAAAGGCAAGCAATTTACTGAGTCTTGGAAGAAAAGCACGAGCAAAAAACTGTAGAAGAGTCATGAGCAGAAAACTGAAACATATCCAGAGATCGACATTTTTTTTTGCTTTTTTCTATCATTTAATGTTGTAATAATTATTAAATATTTAATTTAAACTTAGATTAAGAATCAATTTAAATTTTAATAAGATTTATTATTTATGAATTATTTTATTATTAAATTTATTTAATGTGTAAATATTTTTAATAAAAAATATTAGTAAAAATTCTTAATGATTAAATAATTATCCTTATAAATATGAAAATAAGTCTAAAACTTTAGAATTAAGAATGAGGGAGATATAAATTTTATAAGATCTCATTGCGAAAAGATGATTTGTAATTTTTTCATTACAAAAGTTACGGGTTATTTGTTAAAAGATTTGTAGCTTTCTTCTTGTAAAAACAACAGCTATGTGTTGGATAATTTATAATTTTATCTAAAAGTTATAAATTGATCATAAAAAAATTTATAATTTTATCTATGCAAAAATTATAAATTATTTATAAGAAAAGGTTATAATTTTTTTTGGCATAAAAGCTACTAATATATTATAAAAAGAATTATAGTTTAATTTATATAAAAGCTGCGAGTTAATTAGTGATGATGTTTTTACTGTTGTCAACATAAGTGGTTGAGGCCAAACTTCGTTAATATTGTTCATTGCTCTATTTTTTTCTTGTTGCTATTTTTTTAGGCCGCACTGTTCCTAATAATTATTGAGTTAATTAAAGTACTATTTTGCAACACGTTAATTATTTATAAGATCTATTTAATAAGTGAACATTAACTATTTAATTATTATTTAAAATTATTTTATTTAATATAATTTTTAAAAATTAAAAAATAAAATTTTTTTAATAAATATCACCTTAATTTTTGTCACTAGACATTGCACACATGTTAACTAAATTACATATATACACACCCTGCTATAAAATTTCATTATAAACAAAAGTATTATTCGATATATAAATAAATTTAATAATTTCAATTATTTAATTAAAATCTCAACTATATTATAAATATCATTATATAAAATTTTAATAATTATTTTTAATAATTATTTTTTTCATTATAATTTATTTCACAATCACCACTATTTTTATGTACAAATATATATAATTTCATAATTTTAATATATAATTTTACTATTAGAGTAACTAAGCTTATTGTAACTTTCATTTTTAATTTATTGGAGTCAAACTACTTTTCATCAAAATAAACCTTTAAAGGTGAAAAAAATGTGCGCCTGTTTTATGCCTATATTTATTTCACAAGTACAAAAATACATAATATTTATTTAATACTAAAATTATATATTTAATATTTTATTTAAATTATCTTATTAAATCAATGAATAGAAATCGAATAAACTTTTAACTTGAAAGTTTTATCTATTTAACTTTCAATTTGATTGTTTATTTATTGGTTCTACATAAGGCTAGGAAAAAAACGCTGAAAAAATTAAAAATTGATTTAAACCATCATTTTCGATTTATTATTATTGAATTCTTCTATTTTGATTTCGGTTATAATTAATTATATTTGGTTTTATTCGATTTTCGATTCTTAAGTTTAAAAATTATAATTATTCAAACCAAATGAAATTTTTATTTTTATTTATTTTTTATTTTTTATAATATAATTTATTTCTCAATTAATGAAAAACTTAAAATATTATATAACACAATTTTTTTAAAAAAATTTAAAAAATGATAAATTAAATCAATTTAAATCGATAAAATTTAATTTAAATCAATTTAATTTTACATTAGATTTAATTCAATTTTAATAAATTAAAATAGTATATATTAATTAATTTTTAAAAATAAATGGAATTATTATCACCTTGGTTCTATAGACGGGCTTTTTTTTTTTTGTCAGCCTGTCTGGTTCCATGAATGAGACAAGCAATACGAAATATTAAGAAATTTCTTTTGGTTAAGCATAAATAAATAATAAATCAAATTGAAATGACATGATTCTCCTATCGTCCTTCTTGTCGTTGCCATAGCCATTGCCATCAATCAGCCACGAAAGTAAAATAAGAAAAACGCACGTTATTTTAAAAAAACGCGAGTTTAAATCGATTTAAAAATTTATATAATTATTTTAATAAAATATATATTAATTATTTAAAAATAAAGATTATATTTTGAAAGATGTTGATTAATCATATTGTGTGCAGAAATTAATTTTAACTTATAGTGTTTTTTTTCTCATAAATCAATTAATTTAACTTATAGCATTGGATGAAATAAAATTGGAATGGCCTTTCAAACATGCCTTGGACGGGTCATTTTAAAATTAGAATTCCAATCGCATCTAATATTATTGAGTTTATTTCAAACAGGTCGTGGGGTGGGGCTCACTGCATGAAAACCTACGCCCAACCTTGAGAAAGGATGTTTATCTTAGCACGTAAGGGCCTTTAATTTTCATTTAGCGTTAAAATGCAGCCGGCTTTACATGACTGTAATTATTATTGAAAGACCTTCCCATGTTTTGCTTTGTGTGTGTTTTTCTACTTTTTTTAATAAGACAAGTGAGGAATTTGATACATATGTTTCACTAAGGTGAAAAGGAGCAACAAGTTTCGGCTATAAATAGCTAGCCTCGGAGGTTACGGTAAAGCATAAGCAAAGGTTCATCTATCAATTGAAATTCGAATTAAAGAAAGAGAGCTAGTGAAAATGGCATCGGCATTGACATTGGCCTTGCCAAGGTATATCGTGCTCAAATCCAACGAGAAGAACGAATACCTGAGCTTCATCCAAGAAAATGGGTATCTCCAATTTTCGGAAACCCAAGCTGTAAGTCCATATGCAAAATTTGAAGTAGAGGCGGCTGATGAGGGTGGAAAAGATGGCTTGGTGCACATCAGGAGCTGTCAAAACAACAGATACTGGGAACGAACCAAAAATCTTTCCATCATTGGAAACCCAGCGGAGCAGTACTGGATTACTGCAACAGCTGAGAAGCCAGAGGAAGACCAATCGAAGGAGTCATGCACGTTGTTCAAGTTTATCTCTTTGGACACTGTAACGAAAACAGTCCGAATTATGCATGTCCAATCTGGATGCTATTTATGCTTATGGCGGTTCAATAATGCAACATTTAATCGTTGCGTATTAGCAAACTACAAAGTTTTCGATGGTAATGCCCGTGATATCTTCACAGTCATTGATTGGGAGTCGATCTTGATTCTACCCAAATACGTGGCATTCAAAGGAGATAATGATCAGTATCTGTGTCTTCGTCAGATCGAGGGTCACCCATATTTGCAGTTTGCAACAAGTGATATTGGTGATTTAACTGTGACAATGGAAATTTTCGTTAGCAACGACGGAAGTGTCCGCATCAAGCCCATTTCTTCAGACAAATTTTGGAGGCGCAGCCCGAATTGGATTTGGGCTGATTCTAGTGACACTACCAGCAACAACAAGGACACCTTGTTTCGCCCTTTCAAAGTCGACAACCAAACAATAGCTCTTCTCAACTTGGGAAACAACAATTTCTGCAAGCGCCTCACGACAGAGGGAAAGACGAACTGCCTTAATGCAGCCGTTCCTTCTGTTACCAAGGAGGCCCAGCTAAGGGTAGAAGAGCCTGTCTTGGAAAGGCAGATTTATAATATCAAATATGATCTTGATAATTCCAGGGTCTACGACGAAACAGTCCTCATTGTGGCGAAGAATTCTGCTAGTAACTATAGCCAGCAATCCAACACTTTAGATGTGAAGCTTTCCTACACGGATACCAGGACGTCTACTTGGAAGACTAATTTTTCGCTTAAGTTGGGAGCGAAAGCCACATTTGACGTTGGCCTTCCACTCATTTTTAATGGGAAGATTGAATTATCCGGCGAAATTCAAACGGGAATTGAGTGGGGAGAGACCAAGACAGCAACCACTGTTGTGGAAGTTGTACACAAAGTTGTTGTGCCTCCAATGACTAAGGTGACAGTGAATCTAATTGCAACAAATGGTAAATGTGATGTTCCCTTCACATTTACGCAAAGGGACACTCTTTATAATGGGAACACTGTCATAGCTGAAGTGCAAGGTGGCACTTACACTGGTTCTAATTACTACAACACCAACTTCGAAACTAAAGAAGAGCCACTCAGCTCCTGAATATGAGAAGCTATTGCCATTGAGGCACAACACAATCAGGTTGTTTCTGTTTGTGTGCATGTACTAAAATAAATAAAATCGTGTTGTCTTCGTGAAAGCCGTTGTCTGTTTCCTCATCGGATATTAATAATCTCGTGTACTTTTACTATGGGAATAAATAAGTAAGTTTATGTGTGGTGTGACTGAAAACTTACTGAAGATAATATTCAGAATTTTCTGATAGTCTACACTGCATCACAATCCCTATTGTCTGATACTCGCAAAGCAAAATTATGCAATTATATTCCAACCATGCCTAAACTTGATGAAAAACTTTCGATCCAATTGAGGGAAATTACTAAGATATTTTTTCCTTGATGTAACCCACAAAGATAATGAATACTTAAGAAATAAAGCCTTTGATGCCATGCTTACTAAAGCCTTTTGATTTTTTTTGCTCTTCAAATTTATCTGTTGTAGTTTGAAACTGATCATCCGTACTGCCTAATCTAATGGTATAGAAAAATATACCGCAAAGACGAAGGCTGCAAGCAACCAGAAATACCACCAGATTCAAAGTCTTTGGTGCAAGACTCTTAAATCCCAAAAGCCCTGCCATCTTAGCATGCCAGCGAAGTTGAAAACCACATGAAATAAATCTCTTTTGAAAACATATCTTGGTGGTGGGTAAAAGAAGAGAGATTAGAAGAACAAGATGGCTATAAAGCCTGTTTTTTTTATCACAAAAAAATTTAGTGCTTGATTCAATTCTTGGAGAATGAGATAAATTGTAAATGATCAGAAAAAACAAGTGATTAAATAATAAATGAATTAACATAAAAATGTTAGGATGGAACTAAGAAAATTAAAGGGAAGTAGATGTTAGGCTCCATTTATTTATTTTTTTTATTTTTTTGTTTTTGCTGCTATTTCCCATTTTGATTTTGCTTCCTAAGTGAGAAAAAGGCAAAACCAAATGTCCCATTTGGTTCGCCATAGTAGCCATTCTATTATGAGCTAATTCAGTCTATTATAATAACACAATTATTTGATGGGTAAAATATTTATTTTTTAAAATGATTAATTTTGATTTTATTTTGTAAAGTATTAAATTAGACATTAAATGCTCTCTTACTAATGGTTATTTTGACCTTGGACAAAATATAAAATTTCTCTGAAAAATTTAAATTTTTTTTATTAAGGATTCGAATCTCATGGTGTTCTATTCTACTGAATCAAATTATTATTTTAGTTATTCTATTTCATTCCAACTCTATTTTATTTTTATATAATAACTATTCCATTATAGTTCTATTTTATTCTCATAAAATAACTATTTTATAATAGCTTTATTTCGTTTTAGTTAACCAATCGTAGCGCAAATGCTAAAAAAAAAAGTGAACTTCATTATTCGCTAAAAAATAGTTAACGATTAAAACGCAATATTAACTCAAAAAATTATTCTATAAAAAAAATTATATCTAATTGCATTTTTTAAGGTCAAATTATGTGATTACTTTGTATGCTATAGTTAACTGACGAATTTAATTTCTATGCATTTATTTAACATAATCAACTCTTTGTATAATAATTTTTAAATGATTCAGATCTAATTGGTAACTTCCATTAATTCTTTGCATTATATTTGTTGAGATGGCTCTTGAATTTCAAACATTAATGTTGAAATTTTCAAATTGGTTTTTTTTGGCAATTTCTCATTGGTGGTTCTTGATGACATGGAAATCCATTAATTTTTTGCCTTTATGTAAAATTTAAAAACATTTAACTAATTTCAAATAAATACAAAATTTACTTTCCTTTATAATTAAGAGTACTATATATAATAAGATTTACAGAATTGATGTTACAAGTTAATTAAATTAATTAAAAATTAAAAAAATTAATTATAATAAAATAATATCTAAGTGTTTTGATATTTAAATTTTTTATAATTTTTAAAATTTAAAAATAACTTACTCTCGCAAGAAAATTAATATTTTTTAATAAAAATTATTTATTATTTATTTTTTAAACACTTATAAAATGAGTGAAAGTAACAATGAAATGGAATAACCTAAAGTGATTTTTACCCAATTAATCTCTTTGCAAATCGAAAAATTAGAGAAAACATAACAAATTCCCATAATTCCCAAACCAGATCGAATCCTAAACCTAATCATCTTCCTTGATTTCGAAAATTTCTCAAAATTCCCAAAACGATTTCCCAAACTTAACAAAATTTTTCGAATTCTGATTCGGACGAATCAAATAAATATTTTGAGTTAAAAATCAGAATCCACTTTCTCTGCCTGCTTTCTTCTGCAGCCGTCGATGATTTTCGCTGTGGAAATTTCGATTGCTATTCCATCCTCAGAGTAAATGGCTGCCTCATTATTTGAAAACACAAGGCTTTGAAAGCTGACGGGATTGCTCAGCGCTTAACCAAAGCCTTGTTCAATTTGGACTTGTAGTGTTCTTGCTCTTGGCATCGCTGGGCTAATTTTCCAAGGCTTTTGAGTTTGCTTCTTTTTTTTTTTTTTTTAATTCTTAGGGTAAAATATATAAAGTGGTTATAAAAAGGAGAAGTCGAATTGGGGAATTGGGATGTTTATTCGAACTTGAAGGAGAATTGGACATATTTGATCTTCGGAATGTTAGAAACAAAGCAGAAGCTAGGGAATCAAAATCGTGGGAGAAAAAGAAATTACACAAGTTGGGATGCTATTGGCATTTTGGAAAGCAGGGATACTGTAATGACGAGGAAGTATTGGAAGGATTAGAACCTCACTCAAATTTGAAAAGCTTGACTACTGAGAACTATAAGGGAGAGTACTATCCGTCATAGTTAGCAAGGAAGACTGATGCTGACCTAAGTGCTTCTTTTCAACCCATGAATCTGGTGGAGTTGAAATATTATTTTGCAAGAATTTGAATAATCTTCCAACTCTTGGGCAATATCCCAGTCTCAAATTTCTGGAAATAAAAGGTTTGAATAACGTGAAGTTCATAGGAAATGAATTTTATATTAATAATAGCAACAGTTGTGATAATAAGAAGCCAATCACCTTATTTCCTGCAATGGAAATTTTCAACCTATGGGGATTGGAAATACCAAAAGACTGGTTAGATATAGAGCCAACAGTTCCTGTGTTTCCTTCACTAAAGCAGCTGGAAATTGCATATTGTCACAGCCTCAGCAGTGTTCCAAGATTGAGTAGATTTTCTTCCCTTGAGACGCTAACTATTAAACAGTGCAAGGAGTTAAGATGGATTGTCGACGAACTATTGCCTTTTAGTCTAAAAGAATTAACAATACAGCGGTGTCAGAAGTTAAGTTCCATTCAAAGTGTAGAAGGTGGTATCTCTTTTGAATTTTCCATTCAATATGTTACTGTCCTAATTTGATGTCCATTCCTTTCAATGGCGGATCTCAATCTCTGTTGAATATTCGATTAATAGGGTGCGGAAAATTACAAGAGATAAGAGGGTGGATTATCTGCAGTCACAAGGCTTGAAGTTTTAGAGATAAGAGAGTGCCAAAATCTTATTTCCATTCCCATTTTAGATGGCTTCGCCTCTCTTTTATATTTAACGCTGAAAGAATGCAATAGATTAACAAGTCTACCAAGTGGATTGCAAACCTGTACTTCTCTTAAGTCTTTGTGCATAGGCAGTTGCATTATCTGGAGTCAATCCCAGAAGATGTAGGTCAATTGCATTCTCTTGGAAAGTTGTTGATCTTGCATTGTGAAACTTGAAGAGGGTTCCAAAGGAAAGCCTTGGGTGCCACACTCGTTTGAAGACATTGAAATTGGGTCCCTTCTCAGAAGAGCTGGAGGAATTGGCGGGCCTTAGTTCCATCCACCATGTCAACTCTTCCCTTGAAAATCTGAGATTGAGAGGATGGAAAAAACTACGCTTTCTGCCACATCAACTTCAACACCCCACTGCACTTAAGAATTTCAGTATTGAAGACTTAGATGGAGTGAAAGCTTTGCCAGAGTGGGTTGGAAACCTCTCATCTCTTCAATAGTTAGAGATTCAAGGTTGCAATAAACTTAAGCATCTGCCATCTAAGGAAGCCATAGAAAGCATGTCAAATTTGGAGGCAGTTTACATTACCTATTTTCCGGATTTAGAAAAAAGCCACGCCGAGCAGTCCAAAATCTCCCACATTCCGAGAACCAAACGTCGATTTTGAGTCTGAAGTTTTGCAACAGTTAGCTTTAAGTTGCTCAATCCTTGAGGCTTAAGCTACTGGATCTTCTATTTTTATCATTTCATTCAACACTTACTGGTATTGGATCTGCTCCATTCTTGTTTGTCTCCTAATTTACTCATTACATTTTATAATCAATACATGGTATCTTTTCCAAATCAAGATCAGCATTTTCAATGCTTAAAACAAAAAGACATTTTTTCAAAACAAAATGCAATTTCAAGTTTCTCTCTCCCTTCACTTCTACTTTACTAACTAATCCTTTTCAATATTCTTTATTTAGAACTTCTCATTTCTTGGTAGGCTGCTATCAAGATACCCCACCAACTTATAATTTGCGCATAAAAGTCTCCAAACTGTGAAAAATATGAAATTGCAGTTTAATTGGTGAAAATTTACCTGCAATGAATTTCCATTGTTTTACAAATGCCCTTCAAGCTCCATGTCATGTGTACCATTTAACAATTTGAATTTATAGTTGGAAACTAGAGCCATTATCAGCTGGCTTATATTTGAACTTTGATCGTTTCCTTTTGCCAAAAAATTGTTATGCTTTGTAAGTTGATTAAAAACCATTATCAAACCTCATTGTCTTTCATACACTACTAAAATTTTGAGATGATATTTTGACAGAAGAATGCATCAGAGAGATAGAAGTTTAGAGTTTGGATATTACTCCAACTGTCCAATTTTCCATTTTTTTTTCGCGCAGAAGTTCAGGAATGCCTAGGTTGTTGTCCCATCCACGACCTCCACTCTTCCTTTTTGAACTTCTGAGATTGGAATGGATGTGAAAAAACTTAGCTCTCTGTCGCATCATTAACTTCAACACCTCACTTCGTTTAAGGACTTATCAGTATGGAAAGGATTGAAAGAGTTCTCTTCTAGTTTTTGAGAAATTTGCTTTGTAAGAATCTAATGCAACTGCCATCAAATGAAGTCATGCAACGCCTCTCCAATTTGCGAACATCTCCAATTAGCGAAACCAAAGCTGGTTAGTTCCTCAAATTTTGGTTCATGATCTTCTCATATCAGAATAGCTTTTGTTCAAAAAGTCTTATCCTTTCCCAAGTACATTAACTGTTTGTTGTTTTTTTAATTTGTTATTCCAGTGATTAACCATTTTGATTTATGTACATGTGTTTTTTTTTATCATATTTATATATAATCGTGCTAATATTATCAGGTCATCAATTCATCTCGTCCCACGGAAGCTAACTTCAATCCCCAAGTAAAAGGGATGTTCAGCTTGCCAAATCTCAAGTTCTCAACTTTTCAAGTCTCGGCCTCCGGTAAATTTGTACTTTTGGAAAATCAGCTGTTGAAATTTGAAACGTTCATCTTCGATGACCCTATCATGAATGTTGCAATCAAGTCCATCAAAGCTTAGCCTACATACGACGGGAGCATCCAGGCATTTCACCAACAGTAACTGATTTTTTTGGTACAGCCGTGAATACATTTTCGGTCACGTCGTGTTGGTAGTTGGTATTTAAATTTTGGGGAAAACCTTGCAGCTAGGAAAGTTAAAAACAGCAGGAACACTTAAGAAGCTTCTTCGCTGCTGATAAGAAATGTACAAATCTCCATAAGCTTAAGAGGTTCCCCTTTTTTTTTTGTGGGGGGGTGTGCTCTTCAATCGTTCAAAATCAAAATGATTTTCTTCTTCTATATCAAAGCTTATTGTGTACATGTTCTTTCTTGCAAAAATAAAAATACGCTTCTCTTTTGCCAATTATGGAGCTATAAATTAGTTTGGAAGGCGATTTTTAATTGATTTAATGAGTCCCCTATATTCTTTTGTTTTGTTTTTCTTTTGGTCATTTTTATTTTACTTTTGCAATACAAAAAGTAAAATTTCGCTCATAAATCGAATTGTAATTTCAAAAAAATGTTAAAAAAATTTAAGATCAAGTTTAAATTTAATTTGATTAGACAGTTTAAATAAATTATTTAAATATATTTAAATATTTTTTATTAATATTAATATTTTTATTATTAAATTAAATAACAATATTATTTTAATTTATTTTATAAATAATTATTTAAATCAAATAAAATTTAAATCATAAAATATTATATCTATGATCGAACTTATCATAATAGACGTGCTACCAACCGTTGAAAAAGGTCTGTAGAGGATTTCCTCATTCTTGAACGAGAAAATGGCAAAAATTGAAACAAAAACTCTAGTAAATTGTTTCAAAAGGCAATGGCCATTTATTTTCATTTTCCACCCCACTCGCCGCCTGCCGCCTCTTTCCTTCTCTCCCTGTTTTTCTTTTCGCCTCTGTTCCCACTTCCCATTCCAAATTCGATCCTCTATACTTCACTTCTTGCCGGCAACTTGCCACCGGTCGCGGCGTTGCTCCACTTGTGGAAAATGTCTACGACAAGCGGGCTGGCTTTGGGCTATCCATTGTGTTTGTTGGTGTGTAAGCCCAACTTAACAATTCGATATCAGCACAAAATAAAAACAACAACAACAATAATAATAATAATAATTAAGATACCAATATTAAAATCATAATAATTTGATTTTTTAAAATATAATTAATGTAAAATATTTTTTTTTAAATATGGAATTGGATATTTTATATAATCTAATGGGTTTTATTTTTTGATTTTTTTAAAAAAAATTAAAAAAATATCTTTTTATATTATTTAAAATTTTTTTACTAATTTATAAATAAAGAGTTATTGTTATATTATAAAAATTAAAAAGTAAATAAAATATAAATTTAGCTCGTTTACAGTAACTACGGTTTTTAGTTTATAAATTAAAAATTAAATCAAATATATATTTTATTATTACTCAAATCAAATTTGATAGAAACCTAATTAAATCCTATTATTCCAATTGATTTTCAATTTTCAATTTTCTCAATTATGTAAATTAATTAAAATTTAAGTATTATTTTAATAAAATATATAAATATATAATATATTTTAAAAAATAGAGAATATTTTAAACACCAATTATAACACCTTAAGATTTGAATAGTCCATGTCTGGTCTAAACTAGAAACATCATTTGATTAAAAAAAAAAAAAAAAGGCTAGAAACATCAGGAAACTGAAATTAGAGTACTTCCCAAGCCGCCGTCTTTATACTTCTTCCTCTTCTTCACGGCTGGCTGATTAATAAAGGAAAAGAGGAAGGAAACACAGAGGGAGAAATGGAAAGCAATAGCGAGAAAATGGTGGACGACGTCGGATCAGTGGTTGAAGCTATTTCCGCTGATGATGATACCGCCGCTCCTCTCTATCAAGTCGAAAGCCTCTGCATGAGCTGCAACCAGAATGTAATTCTTTCATTTTTTTTTCTAATTTTTATGCTGAATTTAACTCTTTTTTATTATAATTTTCAGTTTAATTAACTTTTAATTTTGTTAGCAGGGAATAACTAGGTTTTTATTGACTTCAATCCCTCACTTTAGGAAGGTAAATATCAAAGTGTTAAACTTCTTCTTTCCCTTTTTTTTCATTGATTTTTTTCTTTTTTTAGTAATTTATGTTTTTTGATTTGCAGGTCTTGCTCTCAGCATTTGAATGCCCGCATTGTGGTGAAAAGTAATCTTATTTTTACTTACTAAATACTTAAATTGATGTCCTTTTTTGAAAGTTTCGATCTTTTTTTATGCTTCTTTTTGTCTATTTTAGGAACAATGAAGTTCAATTTGCCGGTGAAATTCAACCGAGGGGATGCCATTATCGTTTGGAGGTCCAACCAGGAGATCAGAAGGTTGTTTTTCTGCTTGACTGATAGAGATGTT
>JBBYHO010427380.1:24069-62029 GCA_038382025.1 Adansonia gregorii
TGTTTTCATATGGTTTAATGTGTTTTTTTATGCTTGCTTTATCGACGATTTGTAGAAGCATTACCTTTGATAACCACGCGATACTAATAAGTCTCTTTTGATGTAGATGTTTACTCGACAAGTGGTGAAATCCGAGTCTGCCACCATAAAGGTGCTTTGCTTTCTCTTGCAATGTTCATGTTGTGTTGAAATTGTGCCTTTTATCTTATACAGTTTTATTTCTGCCTGTAGATCCCTGAATTGGATTTTGAGATCCCTCCTGAGGCGCAACGTGGAAGTCTGTCAACAGTATTTACTTGAACCCTCTTGCCTGTTATGTTAATGCTGTATTTAGCTTTGAGTGGTTTACTCCGGCCTGCTATTTATCCACTCTGCGTTTTGGATTTTTTTTTTCCGGCTCTCCTTTTATTTTTGCAAGCAACTCAGATACTATCTAATGGTTCTAGGTGGAAGGAATATTAGTACGAGCCATAGATGGACTGCAGGCCCTTCAAGAAGAACGCAAGGTTTATTTTTTATTGACTTCATGTGTTGCTTGATGTTGTGTAGTTTTTGGTACTTGACATGATTTTCTTTTGCTGGACAGAAGGTGGATCCTCAGACTGCTGAAGCAATTGATCAGTTTTTATTGAAGCTGAGAGCTTGTGCATCAGGAGAGTCACCCTTCACCTTTATCCTGGATGACCCTGCAGGGAACAGCTTTATTGAGAACCCGTAAGAGAAAAAAAGATTAGTTGAGAAAACTTTATTGGAATGAACTATTTATGTTTGTGTTATGGATTATGCTTACATATGCATGATCAGAGTGTTTGTCCCCAACTAAAGAATTGAAGAATTTAAGTTACTTTTTTTGCTTTTATTTCATTTGGATTAGAAAACTTAATTTACTAGCACTTTTTGTTGGATTTGCTTGGGGGTTTAACTCAAAATCTTTCAAATCTTAAGCTGGCTTTCTTTTAACTCAGATTCTAATATTGTAATGTCATCAGGTTTGCTCCATCTCCTGATCCGTCATTGAGCATCAAATTCTATGATCGAACTCCAGAACAGCAAGCATCGTTGGGATATCTCGTTGACCCATCACAGTTGAATGAGCCTTCTGCTGGAGCATCCATGGAGGAAACAAGCAATGATGTTGGTCAGATAAGAAGACTACCACATGGATCAGTAGGAGCAGCAGCTGGTCAAAGGGCCATTGCTCAGAGTAATAGTTCTGAAATTGCTGAGGCTTTATTCAGATACTCTGCACCAGAAGAGGTAAGCTAATTTCAACTGTTATATTATATTGGATTCATGAGGAGAAATAAAAGAACAAAATTAACGAGAGAGAGGTGAAGAAAAGTGATTTTAAGTGAAATTTATCTTCAATTTGTTGTTTGAATTCAGAAAGTTAAAAGATGGGGATAGAGAGAGGTCATTTTGCAAATAATAGAAGACTTCAGCTTTGTGTTATTACTAAAATAAAGGATACAGTCGTAAAATGTGTACAAAATACAGGTGTCTGGTTTCTTTTGGTGTCTTTTAACCCATTTTTTTAATATAATTAGTTTGTATTTTATTAAGCCAGGTATTTTCTTTTCCCATCTATTTCCCTCTACTCTTCCTCTTCTCTGTTTACGCATTTTAGAAATTATTATTTTCCTTCTGTTTCATCCTTATTCTCTATTATCTCTGAAAGTAGTTTTTTGTTAAAAAAACAAAAATATATCACATGCATGACGATGCCCATTATTCTTGTAGTTATGAACTTTGGAGAGAGTGTGGATGGCATTGGCAATTTGTCTCTTCCTTTCTCTTCTCTCCTAAATGTTGCTATCTGCATAAGAAAATTTTAACCTCTATCTAAGTACGCCTAATGTTGTATATTAGAATTTAGCATTTTGTCTGGAATTCCTTTTATACCTATTTTTTGATACTTTTTTATTGCCTTCAAATAGGTGATGACTTTCCCGTCAACATGTGGAGCATGTGCTACTAGGTGTGAGACTCGGATGTATGTAACCAGTATCCTCCCTAATATTGTGCATGGTTTGCATTGCAAGCAATAAAGTTCTTATTTTTCATGTTTTAATTTAGTTTTAGGACTATAAAAAAATGAGCATATTTGTTTTGCAAGTTTGAAGTGTCATTTGTTTCTAGCTATGATTTTGATTTAAAATACCTATTTATTTGTTCATTCTGCTTTCAAGTTTCATCTTGCTTGTATGAAACATACAACTTATAGATGTTTCAAATTGTTGATGTGTTGCTTTACTGTGGCAAATATTTTCTTCATTTGAGTTATGGATTGGTGAAAATAGCGATGCTTGTACAAGCACTCAACTTTCCTCAATGCTTAAAAGGGGGGAAAAAGTTAAAAGTTATAATTCTACTCTCTATTGCATAGCTAGCATTCAAGAGAAAGTTGAGTTAAATAGTCCAGATTTCAGTTAAATAATTAGCATTTCTGATTTCTCCCTCTTTGTTCCTTCAGCCGTTTCTTTGGTTGCATTAGAACATCTTAAGCTATCACCACCAATAAATCTCCATTCCTTGAAGGTAATCCATGAGTATTTAAATTTGGAAGGTAGACCTTTATCCCTCAACTGAACTTATCCTTACATGATAGCAATTCTGGACGGTTGAGTGAAACGTGAAAGATTCTAATGGTTCTTCGTGAGTTAAATTTATTTTCAACGTGAGCGTTCTTCCTTCTTGTTGAGCTGGAAAGATGTTTGCTCTCAGATATCTGATCTGCAGTAATCATTTGACGATAAATATATCTTATTTCATGATAACTTCATTGTGTTTTGAAGTCTGTTAATCTGAATTATGTGTGGCCGTATTATGTTGTCTTCCAGAGTTTATCTATAATTTTGTTGAGCTTAACGACATACAGGGATTCCATATTTTCAAGAAGTTATCGTCATGGCATCGACATGTGATGCTTGTGGCTATCGGAATTCTGAGGTTGGTGGTGATTTTGCTTGTAGCACATTTTTGTGCCCAATAAGTTTGTGGTTATTAACGTGCTTACCTTGCAGTTGAAGCCTGGTGGGCCAATTCCTGAGAAGGCAAAGAGAATTACCCTGTCTGTGAAAAACATTGATGATTTAAGCCGTGATGTTATAAAGGTTTGTTCAGATTGAACTCAATTTTTTTTTAGATGCATCACAATAATGACTCGTTTCTCAACACAATAGTGCATTTGCAACTATTCTGGTGTTTGTTCCGTAAGTTTAACTATGCATTCATGTATCACAATATAGACTAGTTTTTGTTTCTTTGCAATAGTGCATTAAGATAACAAGATAAATATGGAAACGACATGTTTTGCCCTTGTCATATTTGTTCCATGTTTATGGTAAGTCATTTAACAAGCAGTCTTGTGAGTGAATCAGTCAGATACTGCTTGTGTAAAAGTCCCAGAACTTGACTTGGAGCTAGCTAGTGGCACACTTGGAGGGGTTGTTACAACAGTTGAAGGTTTGATTACAAAAATTAGCGAGAGTGAGTATTGCTGTACTCATCTAGTTTCTCCACAATAATTTTATGTTTGCTTGCTAATTATGTTATTTACTCGTCCTGTTCCTTCATTGTTTTCTAATTTTGAGCATGTCACCCTGGAATGGTTGTATTTTCAACCTGATTTTTATATGTTCCAGGAAAGAGTGATGCTAGATTTTCCATCTGCTTGCTGATTCTGTTGTTTATAGTCTCACCCAACATTGTTTGTGAAGTTTAAGCACTTTACCCCATAATGGCTCCACTCCTGACCTGGTTTAGCTTTCTAGAAGAGTGAGGCTAGGTTGCTAATACAACCTGCATTTCTTTTTACACAACTAAAACTTTTGGTCTGTTGTTTTATGTCTTTTGTTCCACCAAATTCCCTCTGTTTACTTCGACATTTGTGTTTGATATGATGTCCATGGTCAAGTATCATTACCTTGTTTGTTCTGTTTGTTTGTGTTTGGCATGAAGTTGCATGGATGAGGCTTTACTTGTCTATCTCGTGCATGTTTCATTGTCATTTTTGTGATATCTATCTGCAGGCCTTGAGAGAGTGCATGGGTTTACTTTTGGCGATAGTATTGATGAAACTAAAAGAAACAAGTGGCTTGACTTCAAAGCGAGGTTGAACAGGGTACCATATGAACAATTCTTTTGTAATAAAATTTCTTGTAATATTAGTGCATAAATACCAGTTCAATTGATGATTAAAAAAAAATACCAGTTCATTTCTGGTCTGGCACGGTCAGTATGCCTGTGCATCATTTAAATTCGCATTAAATATGAGTGCATTGAATACGTGTTATTTGTCAATTAATAACTTATATCGAAATATGATGGATGACTAGGTGTATTTAAAACCTAAGAATAGATTGAGATATATATATATATATATATATATATAGCAACATGCAAAATTCGTGACAAAGATTACTGTCTCTTCTTCCTTGTATCACATTCACTTAAATGACGCATATTATCCATATATTTGTTCCTGCATTTTTGCTTCGTACGTAGGAAGGATAAAGAGATATTTTGCGCCATTAGTCCTTGATACTTTTATATCTTGAAGAATGAGACGTACATCGAATGGCCAGTGCAAATGTACATCTTTAGTTCTTGAAGAATGAAAATCTTCTTAACCTTCTTCTCATAGTGGGGTCTTCTTGCTGTTTTGTAGATTTTGAGCATGGTTGAACCTTGGACCTTAATTCTTGATGACGCATTAGCTAACTCTTTTATTGCACCCGCAACCGATGATATTAAAGACGACCATCAGTTAATTTGTAAGTTCCCTAATCTTGACAAGGAAAAACTGTCCCTTTGGCTCTTCTTTTCTAATAATTTTTTTTTGGACTTCATTGAACTAACCTAAAGTCCTCTTCGGTATATTTATGGTTCTGCATTAATCATTTTGATGGCCTATTGCATTTGATATGCCTTTTATGCGGAAAATCAAAATATAATTGTTGTAAATTTAACAAATTGAATTCTTTCTGCAGTTGAGGAATATGAGAGATCATGGGAACAGAATGAGGAGTTGGGTCTCAATGACATCGACACCTCTTCAGCTGATGCTGCGTACAACTCGACCAACGCAACATTGAACCCGAGAACCGAAGAATAGACTCCAATGATCTGTGTGAAAGCATTGGGTAAACTTTTCTTATTTAACCATCATCATATGCGTGGCCAAATGGCAATTGTGTTGTGCGTGCAACTATTTAGACTGACTGTTGGAACAATGTGTTCTAAAAGATAGGAGCCAGGGTTGCAATTTTGAGGCATCATATCATAAAATTTTTTCCCGAGTGACCTATTTCAAGGATCAGATTTATTTGATGTTTTTGCTTGTCATTTTTATATGTTTTAGGAAGTTATTACAGTTTTTCTTGGCTAAAGTATTGTTACCTTATTACCCATCAAAACATGAAGAAATAGAGGAAATATGAAAGAAGACATACACGTAGGGAGCATTTGGTTGATTCAATTATAGCAAACCATCTTCCAAGGTTTTTTAGTCAGTACTAGGGATAGGGATGGCAATAGATGGGGGCAGGTTGGGTTTTTGTCTGTTTTATCTCTGATGCGACTTTCAAGTATCTCCACTCAATATTTGTCTCAAACCTCAATTAACTTGAGCTGTTGCACTCAGAACCTGATCTTGAGCTGAATAAATCCTTGACCCCAAACCGTACTGTGCAAAAACTTAAGCTCAATTTTTTAAAATATCTGTCAACTATACAAAATACATGTGAAAAGTCTAGTAGAAATTACGGAATTTTAACTAAAATATTAAAAAATTTATAAAATTAAAAAAAATATATATATATATATTTTATAGTGAATATCCTGGGGTGGGTCAGGTAGGTTTTATCTAAAACAGTCTTAACCTGACTTTGAAACTTTCAATGAATAAACCCGTTCCATCCCTAAACCCAATTGAAAAAGAAGAATTATCATTATACGATCAGTGGAATTGGAACCCGATAAGTTCAGGTAAAATTGCCGAGTCAGTCACCTATTTTCTTTCCCCCTTTTTCTTTCGTAGAATGTGAAGTTTCATAGATTTATAGTCTTCGTCATTGAACAAGAAATGCCTGAAATGAATGAAAAATCTACTAAGCTGCTTATTTAAAGTACAAATTTCCCTTTTCAAATGAGTATGTATACTTTCCATCACTAATGAAATCCCAAGACCCAAACTCTCTGAGATGATGAGGATGATGGGCCATCAACAATTTTGCCTTCTTCCTTCAGCTTGGCCGTAGCTTGTTTCATTGCTTCCTTTTCTGGCTAGCTAATATTTTTGCCGGCACACCGCTCACATTGGGGTCCTTTTTCTCCTGTTGCGGAGGTGGTGGCGGCCTACTAGCTGCACTTGCGCCACTCCGGTCTCCAACATTCAAGCCTACCACCGCACCTGCCAAGCTCAATTTCACAGTGAAACTATGTCCAAATATGTATTTGAAACAAGAGTTGTACACGAATCTCTAGAGAAAACAAATAGTTCGGACAACATAAGTTATATCGTTGGACTGTTTCAAGCTCTAAATTTCAACTTAGAAAATTCAGAAGTTTAACAAGTTAAGCAAATACCAATCAGGGTAATTCACTAGTTTAAAAGTAAATCATAAAAATATAGGTAAACGCCAAACATTAAGGATTAAACTGAAAGATTGAACCCTTTTATGATTATATAAAAATTTCGAATTTGGGCATTGTTCTGTGTAAACGTAATATACAATCAAACACTTTATTATTACCACTATTATTATTATTATTACACGGCAAAAAGAGGGTTTCAGATTCAATATACAAACCTACAATTAACAAGTAGTTTATCGTCCACCGTCTGCAATCATGGAGGAATGCGAGATATAATAATATGGTTTGATTTGGCAATGGGTGTTATTGCAGTGGCTGGAACATTATGAGGAGTTAGTGAATGTGCCATTGATTTCCTCTCTATCTCAACCTTGGGGAGGAACTGATTTGAATTCAACTAAAACACAAATGAGACAACACTTTTAACTTTGTAGGGAGTGCCAAATTGTGATGTTAGGATCAGACTTTAGGTGGGATGTTGTTTGTAGCCTGGGATGTAAACAGATACGAAATTTCATTGGTTGCGACTCTACAAGGTTTCTTTTGCTGAGTTTTGATATCTCTTCTTCGGTAGATTTCATAATTTTGAATATTATACAAAAATACAACATATAAACACAACATATTTAATAAACATACAACAATTATTTTAAATATAATACAACAAATATGCAAAAGCCAGAGCCAAATTCTTTTGAATCAAAACTGCAGGAATTGCATTTCGCAAATAACAAAATATCCAAAAATCCAATAATTCTGTTGCCTTCAAAAACTGCAAAACTGCAGAAATCCTAAACAAAATTGAAATGAAAAGTAAATAAGTTCAACCTAAAAGATAAACTTAAGATAAGTAATTTAGTTGTGGATAAAACTGCAGCAGGCAGTGTGCATGTATAATAAAAGCAGATTAAGGATTTTAGTGTTTTGAGATCAGCATCCTGTTTCAATCCTCCTCATCTGAATCAACACCAGCAGCAGCATTAAGGGTGTGTAATCGTTCAATCAACTTAGCTTTCCTTTCCTCGTATGTCAACTTCTTCAAGCTGAACCTACGATAAGAAAACATGAACATGGTAAGATATACGTAAAGAAACTTCAAAGAGTGCAAGTTTTGTAGCATCCAATCAAGTCAAACACAGCACATAAAAACCGACCTTTTGTGCTGCTTAGGAGGCTCCTTTTCAGACTTCTTTGCAGTTGGATCAGCACGGATGGCGGCATGTACCTTCTTGTACAAGGACTCAATGTTATCTGCTTCAATTCCTCTCTTAATATACTCACTAAAATGAGACTTATACTTCTCTGGCTCATCTTCCATCAAAGTCTACAAAACAAACATACATTAATTAACAAAACCTATGATTTTTCTTTAAGCACCCATGTCCAACACATTTCAGGATATGGATATGGGAATATGATCCTTCAAATACATTAAAAAAATTGAACATGCTCGTGTTGGACACATACCTATATCCAATTCAGACACCCGAGTCCCAATGACAAAAAACAAAACTATAGATATATATATAATGATGTCATTAAATTCAATAAAAGAGAGGTACTATTATGGATAGAATTTTTTTACCCTCATATACGCAGCAACATGGCCACCATAAATGTATTTGCGGTGAACCTCAGAATCAAGCTGCTTGCTATCCTTGGAGAACCCAGCAAACCTCTTGTCACTATGAGGAATATCCAAACCGGCATCCAATGCTCCCTGTTAAGGTGAAAGCAAATTCCATAAACTAAAAAGTTTCAGACTTCAGTAAATCAAAAGCTCTAATCCACTAGATTAAATTGAAACTCTTAGGCCAAAACCAAAATTGAATGCTTAATGCATGCAACAAACACATTACAAAGGCAGAAAATTTCAACAAAAAAGGGATGGAATTCTTAAGATACTTCATAGAAATGAAATGGTAACTCTGAATCATTCCTATAAGAAAATAGTAAACAGATACAATTGCAATAAGATTTTTTACGATACCTTCAATGCACCAAAAACACGATTTCCGGTTGTTGTCCTGATCAGGCCTACATCGAGGAGAGCTCGGAAAGGCCTCCTCGTGTCAGTTGGCTCAACTGAGAAATCCTCTCCGGTAGCCTGGTAATATACAAACCTTCAATAAAGAAGCTAAGCGAAAACAACAGGATCAATTCTTTTTACCAGAATTATGGTAGCAGGATTGTATGCGTAATACCTCCACATTGCCCTGATATTCATCATCTATTTCAAGCAACTTAAGGACACGACGTCCCAAAAGTAATCCGGTGCAATAAGCTGGCCAAATTTACCAAAATCACATGAGAAGTGAAATTGATTTATTTACACATAATCCAAGACAATAAGTAGCATACCTGCGGCATAGTTTGTAAGACCCACTTCAAGACCATAACGAGGAAGCTCATGCGAATAAGCAGATGCAAGAACCATATCACCAGAAATATTAGCAGAAACTATTTGTGCAGTGATATCTTTGTTGCTCTAATCACAGGGTTAAGGTTTGAAACATAAAGAGAAATAAGTTACCAACTAGAAAATAACTCCAACTTTTTAGCCAAATGTTGAATAATAACTTCAATGAAAACGTAAAGATGAAAGAAAAGCACTCAAAGCAGACTTTATTAATCAGAACTCAGTAGATTACTCCTAGCTTCATGTCATAACATATGCCCAACACAAGTATCCACACCTGTGTCCACATATTTGGACATTGATATGGGGCATAATCCTTCAAACATATATATAGAGAAAAACTTGTAAAAATTAAGTATACCCATACCCGACACTAATCCCATGTCTGGGTAGCATAGCTTAACAAGCTATGCTTAAACAATGTAAAACCCTCGTAGAAAATAAAAAGATTTATCAAATCTATGTTCACAAGGCTAAAAGTATAATAAGACATTGTAAGAATATACAACTTTTAGGATACAAATCGCACGACAAAACGGTACTTGGGAGTGTTGTACTTGTTCTTGTCTTGATTGGTTAGACGAATCCTTGCCCGGTAGTCAGTTTTTCCCTCTACACAAAGTAAATTAAATCAAATCTGAAGGTCATTTCAAGCACCATAAGTCAACATTCCGAACAGAATAGCATTTCTAAGAAAAACACAAAATAATCACAAAGACAAGAATAAATACCTCTCCGCCTCTTGAATGGAACCTGAAACCGCTTAAAGTAAGCCTTAGTTTTCTGAGCCTTGACAAAGGCCTACAATGACCAAAGAGAACATCCATTGTTTTAGCATTTTATAAAAGAAATAGCAACCTAACCTTTTAATTTTTTGTACAAAATGACAAACCAAAATGAAATTAAAACACTCCAAAGCATATCCAACAGTGATTATTGGATGATCGAAAAAGACCCAGAGGGGAAAAATAATCAAATGCTGAGAAAAGCCATCAAATTTCACTATATTCAAGCAGTTTTAGGATCTTTAAAAAAAAAAAAAAGTGAAATTTACTTAAAACCCTTCACAAAGAAGAAGCTTTTTTAGTTAAAAAAAGAAGCACATTTTTAATACATGGGACAGTGTTGAAGTTGAAAAGGTTACCATAGTTGAAGCTTTGATCTGAAAGGGAGGGAGGGAGGAAGGGACGGCTAAGAGAGAAAGAGAACAGAGGGAAAATATATACGGGGAAGTACAGAACTTAAAAACCCTAAGATGAGGCCGGGACGTACATCAACACCCTAACATTAGATGTCGCGATTAGACTTTGCCCGTCCGTTAGGTCAGTTCGATTTTTTTTTTTAAAGAAAAAATTAATTTAATTTGGATACGATTTATTTATAGATTAGGTAGTTCATTTGATCCGATTAGATTAGTTTAAGCTTAAGTCTTTGTTTTTATATTTGAGTCACCCGGTTTGAAAATAATTTTTTTAAAAAATATTTTATTTAAATTTAAATTTAATTTTAAAATATAAATATTAATATAAAAAAATTTTAATATTATAAACAGTAATATGAGCTTAATAAACATGTTGGGCCTGATCAAATTCGAGCCTAAGTTTAAAATTTAAAATTTTTCGGGTCACAGCCTAGCCCAATTCATGGACATTTTTAGTTCGAACTAGATTGATTCAACAGTTTACTTTACTATTTAAAGTTCTAAAATATTATTTTTATATTCATATTTTTAAATTTTATAATTAAATTTTTTATAAAAATATTATTTTAATAAATAAAATATAATTAATGTGTTCATATTATATTTTTATTATTTTTATATCATAATTATATTTAAATATTATATATTTTATTATATAAATTTTGATATATTAATAATTTATATTTATAAATTTTAATATATTCAAGTATTTATATAATAAATATATTATTATAGTATCATATTTTATTTTAATTATTTTTCTCTTTCATCGTATTATATACAAAATGATAAGATATAAAGCAAGCGTGGCCAGGCAGCCTAGTCAACCTAATTTGTATTAGATTGGAATTGAGAATGAATTTTCTTAATACAAGTCAACCTAATTTAAATTATTATTTAAATAATAAAAATATTTTTATTCAAAATTTAATTATAAATATTAATATTAAAATATTTTAATATTTTTTTAAATATTAAAATAAACTTTTGAACTGACTTGACTGAAACATTCGCAAGAAAATAAGAAAATTTTGGAACACCTCTATTAACAAGATCCCATAAGAACCTGCTTCTTGTAGAAACAAGTCGTTAAACAAGATTAACAATTAAAAGTGATATTGAATAGAGGCTGGCTCCGTTCTGATCTTCTCATAAAATTCTTCCGGGAAGGACGATACAGCTTTCGAAATTCTTAGGAACCAAACAAGTGGTATACTGTTAATTTTAGTACCGTACCAAAAAAAAATATTATGAACATGACAACAAGAACAAAGAAAACAAAATTATTTAAATAATAATTTTAATATAATATTATAATTGATATTTTACGATTTTGATTTTTTTTTTATTGTCGATATTTTTATCACAATAATATTTATTGTATTCAAAATTGCAATAAACTCAATACAACGAAAAATAAGTCTGTAACTGCAATTTAAATCCTTAAGTGATGTCAAACTGCATAAAGGCTCGCCCGCTTGCCAAGTTAATGGGGGTCAGCACAGTAATACGACTTGATTCTATTCGACAGGGTCAAGCCTGCAGGTGGAGCTCTAAAACCAGAATCATCCCGCTTCGTTGGCTCGTCCGCGAATGCCGAAACATCTCCAAGAACTTTGAAAGAGATTCTGCGAGTTTGTATTTGTCTAGGGACCATGAAATTCGGGTTAAGTCGGGGTAAATCTAATCGTTAATATCATACAGATTAGGTACTATTTTATGAGAAATAACTGTAGAAGTTAGACAAAAACTGCTGATAATAGACAAAAAATAAAAATCACGTGAACCAGCTTCGGTGCTTCCACAGCAAATGTCAAATAATATGAGGAAAAATATGTAAAATCAACGTGTCTCGTGCATGCATATACGAGTAATCATCGTTAATCAGCATGACAAATTTCTCGACCATATCAATGGGGCCGCATTTGTACTACTGCAGCGAATGTCGTCAAGTGCGGTTGAATACGTACTATTTTACTCATAATATGAACCTGCAACTAGGATTAGAGAAGACTAAGGGCTAAAATCTAGTGTTAGAACTCGTTGAAATTACTGTGACTTTGCTAGATTCAGCTATCATAGAATCTTTCCTTTGTCACATTTTGCCAAAATGTGCTCTCCCCTCTCCCATCGAGACGAAAAAAGAAAGAAACGAACAAAAATCGAGAATGCCAAATCCCTGAAGCGTTCATCTATCCCTTAAGATCCAACTTGCCACTTCTGCATCCATTTCAGATCTAAAATTAGGCATCAGTATTGATTTTATTATGTTGCTGCCTCATCGTATTTCTACCTCCATACATTATCCGGATTAAAATTTTATAAAGACAGGTCTAAAGGATACCTGGAGTGCTGATACTTGAATATATAGAACAGCTGGAGGGATATGTCTGTCTTCTAAGAATATTATTGATGTATCCCAGACATCTGCATCCGCAGATGGTGAATGAGTGATTCGAGGCTTTGTTGCATTGAAAGCTTCCAGTCGGTATCCGGCAAGCAATGGAGACGGAGGCAGATACTGCTCTAACACCAGATCGCTCTCCATTACCCTCTCGACCTCTCTCGGAACCTGAAAGCGAAAAACGATTAACAGAGGCAATGCACATACAGTACAAAACTCCATTATAAATGGAGCACCGAAGTATAAGTATTAAATTGAATCTATTTAACTCTGGAGCCCAGTCCAACCAGTTTTTGCAATTCGTTTGGTCAGTACTTTGCGATGATGTAAACCACATCTCTTCTCTCACAGGGCTTCCAACTATCACTAGTCGTTTGGCATAAGGAATTGATTTTTCTGGAGTAAAACATAACGGAGACGAGATACTATTTCAAAACTATAACGGAAGTTCAACATTTGCTACATGGGAATGACACATAATCGAGCATAGACTAACTTCAAGTTGCTTCAAAGAACGATACATAAATAAGGCTTCATTACGGATATCGCCGGACATTAATTTCAAGTTGCTTCTAAGAAACGTTAAACAGAGACCAACAACGAATTAAAGATTGTCTGCGGTCGCGTGCAGGAACTCTTGTCCAATGATACGTCGCCATGTTTAGATCTAATAATTTATGGATCAAGATAAAATAATTTATATTATATGAAGTTTAAAATATTAGTAAATTTATCTCATCTATCATGTTTTTATTTTATGTTATATTTGAATTATTAACATATTTGACCCTTTCTTAAATTTTTTTCAAAGAACTTTTTTTTAATTTCTTTTATTCTTTTTACAAAATGTATAAAAAAACCCTTCGACTTTTTTATATTTATTTAAATTTTTTATAAAATTATGCGAATTTATATTTTTATGAATAAAGAAAAATTATTTCATTCCTGGCTATTAAATTTTCAAATTTCACAAACAAAATAATGTGACAAAATATATTTAAAAATTACAAAAAATAATTAAAAAAACAAAACATGCAATTAGTAATCCACTTGTAAAATTAAAAAATTTTACTATTCAACGTATAAAAATGAACTCATTTAATAAAAACAATTATATGTGAGGTTGGATCACATTTCTCAATTTTGTTTTAATATCTTCTTTAAATGTTCAATATTTTATTCCTTGGAATGTAAAAATAAGAGAACCCTCATCCAATCCAACATTCACTGGAATCTGAGTTGCACATCAAGTCCGTCACCCGAATCCGGAAAGATACAAGACATAAGTTGTAAAAGTACAAGTATTTGGAAAATAATATTTTAAATTACAGGAATATGACTTGAAAAAAAATGCACTAAACATCATCATCATCACTTTCATAGTTTTGGCACAGAGATTGGAGACCAGTGCTTGTATTATTAGCAATTTTCTCTTCTTGTTTCTTCTCTTCTGACTTCCCTGGAAAGTTGCCATTTGCAGTTGGTTTCTTGACAACAGAGATCATGACTGACGACTTGAAAGGAGCTTTAACTTGACGAGTCCCCACAGTACTTGAAGTTTCTGATAACAAACGAATAAGTTCATTACCATATTTAGACCAAGAGCCAAGCCAATTCCACATTACAAAATCAATACAAATACCAATTTATGTTATCCGGGCTCTTCATTTTATCTAAATTAATCGTATTTGACATCTGTGTTTGACATATATTCCAACATAGGTATGGAGGTATGATCTTTCCAATATATGAAAAACTTGAAAAAAATGAATATACTTGTGTCAGATACATACACATCTGACATTCACCCTTGAGTCTCGGTAACACTGATACCAACTCAAATATCATATCTGAAAGGAAAGGGAATCATTTGATTCACATTTTACATTTAAGTCTACCTATGTAGCTCCAACTCTTTTTTTTTTTTTTTGAAGTACCCGCATCCAAGACATTTGCAGATAAGCTTATGGGGATATAACCCTCCAAGGACCCTCCAAAACATGGAAAAACTCAATAAAAAATAAAACATATCCACATCAGACACATGCCAGTATCCAACACTCACACCCGAGTCCGAGTAATACAGACTTCTACACTTCTTATCAACATAGAGTATTTTAATATATTATGCAATGTATGAATAAAGCATATGTGAGAAATAAAGCAAATTACCTTTGCTGCTGGAGTCATCAAGAAAACTGGCTTTTGTCAAAGAATCTGTAGGGTTAGTTGAAACTTCTTCAGACACCTTTCTCCTCTGCATAGCATACACATCAAAGCATGAGTACCTTTAAGCCAAAATGAACTTACCAAATGGATTGCTGACTCATTAGTAATTAGTGATAGTTATAAACTATTTATATGCATTTAAAAAATATTTTGAGCATTTATGATCGTGATGTTTTTGCTAACAGAAGCGACACCATATAGTACCTTTAAGCCATCATTTGAGATCTCACCATTACCACTCGATAAATGTGTCAAATCGCCATCATCATTGAAAACTTCATCTGAAATCCTTCGAACAACTTCCGTCGGCCTCTGCATTAAGGTTGACAACAATGTTAGAAACATGCCCACCAAAAAATAAAGAGCACATGTGACTGGTGGTAAGAAGAGCAATGCACCAGTACTAACCTGGAAAATTGATTTTATAAGGGCTTCATCTTCTTCTTCTATTTTCTTCTCCTGTTAGCACATTATTATCCTTGTATCAGAACCACAAAAGAAAAAAGAAATATAATCATATTATGTAATGTGCTTATCACTCCAGTCTTTTGTTTGTTTATGTGCATATTCATTTCCCTCTCTCAACAAGGGATAAACAATATGAACATTCATAAAGATTCTAATACCAGAGTTCAGATTTACAAGAACTTGCGTTAATTATGCATAATTCAAGAAGCCTATCCTAATAACACCTGATATAATTAAATTAGGCTGACATAATTCAGGAAAGATCTCTCCACAGAAAGCAAATTCAACCTTCTTTTTCCTATTTTGTTTTATTTCTCCCTCGCCCATCCCTTTTTCTTGGTTTATGTACAATTACAGAAATGCAACATAGGAGTGTTCTCAACAAATTCAGGATTTTGCGATTTCCAAACAACTACAACCGATCTGAAGATGCACCTTTGATTTAAAAAATTAAACATATCAAATCAAAAAGAGCACCAACGAAGCATAATCAACAGATTTTTCTGCAAAAAGGCTGTGTAAGCCACAAAGAAATAAGTAGAAGCATTTTTTACCTTTTCTGCAGCAGTACGCTGCAAGGCCTCCAGCATTACATCTACACTCACAGTAGCATGTCTGGACTGCAATATAAGACAGACTTCCATTAGCATCAAAGCAAAGAAGACGTTACTTATGCCCATTTTGATAGATAAATGTATAACATTAGATTTCAAGTCCAAAAATAAAATTAGGGCTGATAATGGTTGCTCAAATGCCTACTCAAACCTGCCCATTTTCCTTTAATAAATGGGTATACATTTACCTCAAACCATATAAATTCATTTGAGTTCTGAGACTCCACGAAAGATGACTCCGCATTCTTGACCGCTTCACTTATTCAGGCACAAACCCCTACACCCTATGTCCCTCCACCATCATTAGCTCTAGCAGCTTCACCCTGTCACTTCAACACCACAACCAACCACTCCTCGTTTGAATCATTGGATTTTGCTACTTTCGACAACTATTTTAAACACCAGTCAAGAGTGCGACGCATTTTCTTAGCCCTCTTTGTGTCTCTTCATTTTTCAAGTAATAGGTAAATGATTTTGATCTGTTATTGAGATAAATTTCAACATTATTGTTCTTGTTATTGTGCTAACTAACTTATTGTGGTTAAATTTGGAGGCTTGATCCGGTTTTATATATCAGAAGTGAGCAATGGATTCATTGCATAATATGTGCATCCTTTGTCTTTAGATCCAGTAACACAGAGAACTTTGGTTTTATCAATTCAAACAATTGTGCTCTTCCCTACTTGAGATTCTAAAAATAAAAAAGCCCTGAGAGTCTAGCTCATTTGACACCCATAAACACTGTCGGCAAAAAAAGAAGTAAAAACTTCCATCTTATTTCATTTTTTTTTTTTTATGACAGTAATGTTGCAGATATCTCTTGCATAGTATATAAAAAGTTGGTTTAACTACCTTCATAGACTTCATTTCATCAAGTGCAGCAAGGATGTCCATCTCTCTTTTCGAATCCAATGTCCTGTTCTCCAAAGATTTCATTGCATCCCCCATTTCTTCAGATTCTCTTTTCCGTCTCTCCTTCTCTTCTTCCTAACAAAAGGAAAGATGAAAAATTTTATTAAACAAGTCATTACAACATATCCAACACTATTAAAAGAACTATGACAACATTTAGCTTGATAAACAAAGCTCTTACCTCATCCTCAGCACGCCAAGGTTCAAAATTTCTTGTTGCACCAGATTCAACAACGTAATCAGAATTTTGTGGATCAGTCTTTATTGTCATCTCTGCAGAGCACTTGGTGCATTTGAAATAAAACCTAAATACTTGGATTCCCAAATATGTCTGCAAATAATTGAAGCACCCAAAAACAAAAAGTAATTAAAAGCACTAAAACATTACGATCTCAATTACTAGTTAGTGAAAATCTCATCAAAAAGTGAGGGTTCGGAAATGAATCAGTCTTGAAACCCGCATCCTAACTACAGTATTCAATGTCCCTACCTTACATTTTCTCCTTCGGATACAGTTTGTTTCGGCTTTTACTTCTAGGCGTTTGCTTTCAGAAACAAGAGGAAGAAGAAATGCTTTTGAAAATTAAAAAAACTAAAAATTTAATTTCTTTTAACAATAAAATGCAAGATTTTGCTTTACTATACAAAAATGATGTTATAGTTAGTATTACATTATAATTATTTTCTCATCTTTAAATCAATTAGCATGATTTGGTTTTTCTACGGTTTGATTTTTCATTATAGCAACATTTATAAGCCGAAAAAATAGCAACAAATAACATACAGAATCTTACAAAGCAAAAGATAGCTTTTGATCATTGCTTCTTCTACATGATTGTTTCTAGCATTTGAAACTGGAATGGAGAAAACAAATCCTAGTATTTCTAAATAATCGAATCGAAGCTAAAAGAATAACAGGAAAGCTTTAAACTAACCTCGCCGATAACATCTTCTTTGCGGGAATTGAACTTGGTGCCTTTGTAGATATAATTGCCGCATGTATTGCAACGGATGCTCATCGGAAGCATCATCCGAACCTTCATCTGTTGGTTCTTGGGTCGCCGGACCCTCGGAAGCTTCGACGGGTCGAAGTCCGGCGGGTAATATTTGTTCAGTACTTTTCTCTCTCCCATCTTCGAAGGTCACTAAGATTTTGGTTCGAATTTCGATTAAGACCGGATGATCTAAACGGGAATTAGGGTTTTTGGAAGACGTTTGGGGGAAAATTTAATCTCAGCTGGCTTCAACAAATACAGAGGGAGCGGGAAATTTGGTGCTTCAGGAGAATCAGGACTATCTTATATCTGGGTATATCTGACGTTGATTTTATTCTTTTTATTTGGCATTTACATCCTACGGTACTAATGAATAGTTGAAAGCGAGGTTATCCGGTTATTACTTGCATGTATTTATTCATACCAAAACTTTGAAATATATCAGAAATAACATTAAAGTGTTATATATTAAAAAAAACATATAAAATATAAAAACACAAATAATGAGAATACTAGTAAATATGATTTGATTACATTTATTGAAAGATCGGACTATGGTCTAAAATTTTAAAATTTTTTGTTAAGCTTAGGTTGAGTTTAAATTAAAATAAATTTTTATTTTATTATTTATTTTATTAATAAAATATTATTTTTTATTAATATGTTTTATGATTAAATTTAAATAAATAATGAAATTGTGTCAAGTCAATTTAAATTTTTAAAAACCTTATCTTAGACCTAATCCGTACCATCAGAATCTGGCTAGCAACAAAGTAGCTCAATCTATAGAATGGCTTAGTTTTGCGTATGCTAAGCTTAACATGAAATATTTAATTGAAATTATTGACCATTTGCATTGTTTTGATGAATTAAAATTAACATAAAATATCTTTATGGAAGTGTAAGTTGTACTCATATTTTTTTTGTATGTCATAATTATTTTTAACGTGTTATATTTATATAAATTTTAATATATTAATAATTTATATTTTATAAATTTTGATATTTATATATTTTTATTTTATATTTTTATAATTTTTTCATATCATATATTAATTATTTTTTATTATATCATGTTTTTTTATCAAAAATATCGTATCATTTATATTATTTCATATAATCATATCGTTTCTAAAATTTATCGAAACTATTCCTCACGATGCCACCAAATCTCGGAATCACTTAGAACTTGGACAAGTAAAACTGCAAGCATGAAAATTAGAATTCATATGCTTACATTTATCTAGTCTTAAGCTCCATCAAGCAAAGCGATTCCACATATTTGTGGACCATGATGTTTCAGAAATAGATGATGTAACAATTGTCACAGATCCATCATCCACGGGGGCAGCTTACAGTTAAAGTTTGTTTAATGTAAGAAAAGAATACAAGGCAGTAGTACCTTAAAATCCTGTCAGGTTGTCCTTGATGATTTTGAAGCAAAAATTTCGGAAAAAGGCACTGGGTTTTCACCAAAGATTAACATCTATTTGTTAAACAGGATTTCAACTCAAGAAATGCACCAAATTGAACAATTTAAACAATGTTCAAGGGGCCTAACACCCGGATTAATTCTTATTTGGGCATTTTAATCGATATATGGTGCCTCATACTCTATAATCCTTAAAAACAATTGTTTTCTTTCAAGACCAAGAAACAAAAATTTTTGGAAATTCAATCCCCCAGCCTCCACAACAAGACCCACGAGACCCAAATCGTTATGTTCGTGGTTAAAACCTAGCTTTTCACTTACTGTCAGTGAAATCTGCATCAATTACATCCCCATCAGGCCCCTTTTTTGATGAATCTGAAGGTCCAGTTTCAGCGCCAGGTGCAGCCCCGGCACCACCTCCTGTGCCGGGTTGGTTGTAGAGTGACTGGCCAAGTTGCATGACTTCTTGGTTGAGTGCAGCCATGGCATCCTTCATACCTTGTGTTGAGCCCCCTGAGATTGCATCCCTGAGCTCTTGCAATTTTGCTTCTACTTTCTCTTTGACTGGACCAGGAACCTTATCTCCAAGCTCTTTCAATTGCTTCTCTGTCTGGTAGACAACAGAATCCGCTTGGTTCTTCGTGTCGATAGCATCCCTCTTCTCCTTGTCCTCTTTTGCAAACCTCTCAGCTTCCTTTACCATTCTATCCACCTGCAAATTTCAGCAACAGAATTAGAAACAGTCTATTATCAATACTTAACCCAAATCCAATGAAAATGCATAAATTCATGCCACCAAATATGTGCAAAAAAAATTTTCAGATGGCTTCAGCTCGTTAGAGCAACAAGAGAAATACATCCCAAATTTAAATGCATACCTCATCATTGGGCAAGGTACTGGCACCAGTAATAGTTATGTCCTGCTTCTTCCCAGTTCCTTTATCGACAGCAGTAACAGAGAGGATGCCATTCGCATCAATGTCAAATTTGACTTCTATCTGTGGAACCCCACGTGGCGCTGGTGGGATACCATCAAGCCGGAAGCTGCCAAGAGACTTATTATCCCTAACAAACTCTCTTTCACCTTGAAGTACGTTAATCTCAACACTTGTCTGGCCATCAGCAGCCGTTGAAAACACTTCGGATTTGGAGGTTGGCAGTGTAGTGTTTCTTGGGATGATTTTGGTCATAACGCCGCCAAGAGTTTCTAGACCAAGTGACAAAGGTGTCACATCCAAAAGCACGATATCACTGACATCTCCGGATAAAACCCCGGCCTAAAACCAATCGGGGGACAGAAGATAAAACATTAAAGATAAAACTTAAACAATCAGAAGACAAGTTGCAGCAAGTAAACAACAACCCTGTCGCATTCAACTGTGAAGAAACAAGTACCGTAGAGCTATCGCATTAACTTAAACAAGAATAAACCCACCTGAACTGCAGCTCCCAAGGCAACAACCTCATCAGGATTGACTGTCACGTTTGGTTCCTTGCCAGTCATCTTCCTCACAAGTTCCTGAACGGCAGGGATACGCGTTGATCCACCAACAAGAATCACCTCATCTATGTCTTTAAAGGAGAGTTTCGCATCCCTCAAGGAATTCTCCACTGGTGTCTTAAGCCTATAGAATATATAAGATAACCAAAAGAAACTTAAAATCTCCAGTGATCAAGCCAAAAAGGTAGGAACATTTCTCCCCCTCCCTCCCTCCCTCCCTCCCTCCCTCCCTCCCTCCCTTTTAAACAAACAGAATATAAACAGATTGAAATGATAAAAACTACCTGTCAAGGAGGTCCGAGCACAATTCCTCAAACTTAACCCTGGTAAGAGTGGTCTCAATGTGCTTAGGCCCATCTGCAGTGGCAGTAATGAAAGGTAAACTGGAACAAAAAAGAAAAGCATGTGTTATTTAACTTCACGTAGAAAATGCACAAATGAAACCATGTACACAAAGAAAACATGGGAAGAGAATTGCCTTATGTTTGCCTGAGTCAAAGATGATAACTCCATTTTAGCTTTCTCAGCTGTCTCAGTTAACCGCTGTAGAGCTTGTTTGTCTTTCAAAAGATCTATGCCCTCATCTCTCTTAAAATTCTCAGCAAGCCAATCTACAATTCTCTGCACATCATGGGATACAACATATATGACATACTTCAGCACTAGAAGATATAACTAATACAAAAGAAGAACGTTAATTCATCTGAGTATACCTACCTTATCAAAGTCATCACCACCCAAATGTGTGTCTCCAGATGTAGAGAGCACCTCAAACACTCCATCACCAACCTCAAGCACTGTCACATATTAACAAATAGACAATCAAACATTTGCCAGAATCTTCACCAATAAAAGATAAATGAAGTCATTATACATGCAAATAACTAGTTTCTCAACCAGCAAAGATACCTGAAACGTCAAAAGTACCACCTCCAAGATCGAACACAAGGATGGTTTCATTGTTCTTCTTCTCAAACCCATATGCCAGAGAGGCAGCAGTAGGCTCATTGATAATCCGAAGAACTTCCAGCCCAGCAATTCGACCAGCATCCTTTGTTGCTGTCCTTTGGGAATCATTGAAGTAAGCAGGGACAGTAACAACAGCTTTGGTCACTTTATCATTCAAAAACTTTGAAGCATCATCAACAAGCTTTCTCAAAACCTATATCCAAAGTAGAAAAAAAACCACTTAACGATAGAAAGATTCTAAATTTCTAACCAAAAAAAAAAACCTGCAAAATCCTTCCTTAAACTTAGCTTATAAATGCCATTGTTAACCTCCATTCAGTGTCTATTACGCATTTGACTGATATATGAAAACACAGATTTACATCCAAACCTTAAAAAACCTCGTCTCAGCAATGCATTCATGGCTGATAAATTCAAGGTTCCATAATTTTGGTTCCAAAAAACATTCTCAATTGCCCAAATTTCTAAGCCAAAGAAACTCAATGAACATAGCAATGATAACCCAATTCATGCCTAAACATAACAGCACAAGTAAGGAATGCAGCAAAATAATATTACCTGAGCTGAAATTTCCTCGGCAGCGAATTGTTTACCAATGGCAGGACATTCAAGCTTAACATTCCCGTTATCATCTCTTACAACCTTGTAAGAAACCTGTTTGGATTCCTCATCCACTTCCGACATCTTCCTTCCAATAAACCTCTTCACAGAGAAGAACGTATTCTCAGGGTTCACAACCGCTTGTCGCTTCGCAATCTGCCCAACCAACCTATCCCCACTCTTTGTATACGCCACCACTGACGGCGTTGTCCTCTGCCCTTCCGCATTCGTAACAATCGTGGGTTTCCCTCCTTCCATGGCCGCCACGGCCGAGTTAGTAGTCCCGAGATCGATTCCAACCACTTTCTCGTTGACAACTCTCACCGGCCCAACATTGTACCTTTTACCATTGTTGTTAGTTTTAGGGAGTCGAATGAAGGCTGCGTTCAACGGGGACGTTTTACCCAGTCGTTGACCGAAGAAAACCGTTCTGGGTGATTGATGGTAGGGTTTTCTCGAGGAAGCGAAACCCATACCACCAAGTATGTGGATTTGAGCAGTGGAAGAAGCCATTTTTTAATTAAAAAATGACAATTAGAACAATGAATTCAGAGAGGATAAACAATCGCTTTAGATTGAGAAACTGAGAAAAACTCAAGTTCCCAGATCGAAAGAGAGAGTGAAGAAGGCAAAGGCAAGGTCAAAGGGAAAGGCTTCAATGCTGAGCTGAGTTTGGGGTTGGGAAAAAGATAAGGAGAAAAGGGCAGAAAGAAGGGTTTTGACGGGAACGAACGAGGGAGTAAGTGTGAATGCCCGCGTGCCGTATGTGTGAGGGTTAGGTGGTGACACGTGGACAGATTCTAAGATCCTAATAAGTGTTGGCTTTTTGAGGACTTGGATGGTACTTCGTCGACGTTTGGATGGAAAGAAAAATCCAGGTGGTTCGAAATTTTGGGCCGAAAGCTAAAACAATATTGTTGTTTCAACCAACTCCTTCAACAAAGCATCAAAAGGCCAAACATAATTTTTTTTTTTTAAATTTATATCCGATAATTCATATATTCATATTATATTTATATATTTTATTATATTATAATTATTTTTAAAATATTTTACATTTATATAAATTTTAATACATTAATAATTCAAATTATATAAATTTTATACATTTACATCATATCATCGTATTTAATATTATCATAGCTGAAATTATTTTTTAATAAAAATACCCAATATAATTTTAACATAAGGAGAAAAAAATAAAACAGAAAATGAGATTCATTTCATTTCTATAGAAGATTATAAGATTAAAATTTAAAATAACCATGAATACAAATTTTGATTAAAAAAATGGTGGAATTTATTATTCAATCAAGAACCAACTCAGCAGACATGAAAAAAGTCTTCGAGTTTCATTGAGTTTTCACTTGCAAAAGAGAAAAAGGGTATGATGACAAAAGGTAGAGTAGTTTTTTACGAAGAACAAAAATGGAGGAATCTGCTAAACCTTAGACATCTCATCAGCATTTTGTCTATCAATGTCTAAAGTCAAAACCTTTAACTAACTGTTCAGTGTCAAGGACTTTGGAAAAGAGATTTTGGACCTTCAACAGATTAAAGAAGTTCAACCATGCCTGATTTCTGGAAGGATTTTCATGTTCAAGGATAACCTGCTTAGCATGATCTTTGAACTACTATTATCTAATTCCTTACGTCCCTTCTCAGTGATTTCTGGAAGCACATCCTTCAGCAAGGGCCTTCTTTTCTAGCTTTTGGATGGATGAAAACTCTCTCAACACTAAATATATGGTACAGCATCTTTTCTGTTGATGATTTTGAAATATTAAGTCATAGAAGTTCCGATCTTCACTTTTACTTGATACACACTTTCTTTGCCTGACAAAATCCAGAAACATCATGTATGATAAACCTAAGTTATTATTAGTTTTTCCAAGGGAACTTAATTGGAGAAAAAGAAATTTTAGAATTTGCAGGAAAGAAAAGTTACCTCTATGAAGGGCTTATTCGATACCTCATCTTTTGTGCTGGTCCTCTCCAACCATGGCTAAGGCCAAGCTCACCTAACTCATCTAACAAAGCAAAATCACAAATCTATACTTCTTTATATAGAGCCAATTTTTTTTAATTTCAGATTCAAATTTTAGTCAATTATCAGTGACCTATCTGAAGTATGCTACCTTTCTCAAATCAAATCATCTTGCAAGAAACTTCCTCGTCACTTGAAGTTAACATCAGTTCTCTACAAGGAGACACTTTGCCTGCCAGAATGCCAAGGCCTAAGTTAAGAATGAGAATGGTGGTAAAGAGGCAATATCGGCTCCAATGAACAAGCATGTTATATGCTGTAAAATGTTTTCAAGGACAGCTGATTTGGGGAAAATTGAAACAAGGATAGTACCGTAACCGGGTGACAGTCCTAAGTGCTTCCATCAGGAGCAAATGGAGAATGGGCTTCAAGAACAATAATAAATTCTTCACAGATGTTATCAGAGCTTTATACATAATCCCTGATGCTTCAGACAAGTTGGAGCAAGATTTAGTCGGTGTTGCAAGGCCAAAGACATCATAAGCAAGGCAAAAGAAGTGGTCAAAACGCATAAAGAAAGTTTAATCACAGAGTGAGTTAAAATTTGAAAATTTTAATAAGCAGTCATCTTGGTTAGTGAGCTTACTATGATAGCTGACGCCTTCTAGAACAACGTAGCAAATATGCAGCTTCACCTGACTGATTCATTAGAATCATTTTAGGTATAACAAAACTATATCTGTACAAGTAGTCATAATTGAAGTTGACATTATCTGCTATTGCCACTGAATAGTGTTTGATTGCAATCACCAAATTTGGTCACAAATGCAATGCCAAACAAGATAACAAATTTTTTATTAGGGTCCAATCATGCTTTGTTTTCAATTGCAAAAGAGCCAATGACGAATGCCAAATTAGGCCTCAATTAATGGTATGATTTTAGGTCATCGAATAAAATAGAATAATTTTCTTTAAAGAAAAGGTTTTGAAATAAAGCTCGTTGTTATTTTCAGAGGTCATAACCATTTACCTTAAATATGTCAACCATGGTGGCTGAACTGGTTCTTCATCTGTTAGGCGAGCCAAGAAGCAACAGAAGGTAAGAACAAAAGAACAATAGAAATTAACTGATAACATTAATCATTCAGTGCTGCATTAATTAAGAAGTCAACTTATAAATAGTTTCATAGCAATCAATGTTAGGAATGAAATAATTGCTTGAGAAAATACCTTAACTTGCTGATATTAATTTGAAACAGAAATACACTAGACTCATCACATGCAAGTATAAATAGTTCAATACTCATGTTTGAGGCACTGAAAAAAATTTTCTATAATAACTAAATTCGGTCTCAGATGCATTTCGTAATTCTCTGCATTATCTTCCTAGTTTATTTTAGTCAACAAGGCATTCAAAAAAATCCATTATAAAACAGCTAGATGAGGACTGGCAGAATGTATTCGACACTAGTAGAAATATAACAACGTTTTAGCAGTAGGAAAGGATCCAAACCAATAAGTTTTTACTAATGAAAGCTCACAGCATCTGCTACAAATTAAACCCTTTCACGTGAAAGACAAAAAGTGGAACATCAAGCACTATCTACAGAAATCAGGATTATGGCAAACAATATTCCTAAATCCTCTGTGGATGAAATCAACAAGTAAACTGTTTACCTTGGAAGATTATATGGTGCCATGACCTTCAAAGTGCAAGGATCGCTGAAGTCATAGGCTTTTATATTCAAGTTGATGTCTAGCAGAATTACATTTGACCTAATAGACAAAATTCATGACAACAGGTTGAAAAATTGAAAAGAGAGAAAAGAAACACTTTTTACTTTAAACTCAATTCTCAGATCTTAAAAGTTAAAAAGACAAATCTCTTGTGGAATGTAATCTCGATTTTTATTTGAAGAGGTTGCAATTTTGTTCAAGCAGGTTCTTCATTTAAAACCTATTTGCTATAATAATTATAAAAAAATTCATATAAATCCTCCCTCTTCAATTAAAATAAAATATCTCATTAAAATATGATACAGCTAATTCTTGATCAAGTCCCACATAAAAGTAGAAGTTAATCATTATCCCATTTTTTTACATTGAGATAGAATGTCATGAGAAAATAACATTGTTTTTACTACATTACACAGGAATACTTCGTGCATTCAAATGGGAAAAAAGAATAATCAGAGTTTAATTTCAAACACTTTAGAATTTTTTTTCCCAAACTTCAGTTTACCAAAATCCATGAATTATTGAGTGTTGAGGTTTGTAAAATTATAGTCACCTCTTCAAAGAGTCAAGCATCTGAGAAAACTTGAATATAAAGATGGATTTCTGGAACGTGGGCAATCTTGAACCATTCAGGACCCCTCTGTATGACTCATCCTTCCTTTCTTGCAGAACAATTGTGAATTTTGACTCATAAATTTAGAGACATATTTTTATGGTTCCACATGGCAGATGCTTCAGATGCGTGCAATACCAGCTTGTCTAACATGGCAGATGCTTGCAATGCCAAATTGTCTAACTCTTGAAGAAAGGAGAGTTTCCCAACCACTAGGCAAAGCTTCTTCTCTAGAAATTTCTAAAGGCAATGAATTGTTGAAGAAGGCAGTAGTGAATCTCAGATATTCCCCCGTTCAAGCAACTAGTAAAAGATATGAACTCTAAGTCTAATTTAATGTTGTGGCATGTGAATTCAATAATAAAAACCAAATTGAGTAATTACTTGTAAGGATACCGCTCTTCAAACTAGGAAATATAAACACTTCGCCCTGGCTGAGATTCCTACAGAGAAATATTATCCAAGTCCTTGCGGTATGTCTCTTAAGCAGCTTCACATCGAATGGAAATTTAAAAATTCCATTAGCGGATCCAGGATAATTTATTGAGCTTTTATAAAGTGGTTCTAGCAAAAGCTTAAATATGAAAATCTCATGCTGAAATAGTAGAAGCTACTCAAACACACAGCATTGGCCAATTGGAAGACACTAAATAGCAGAAAAAGGAAGACAAAATCATAGCTAAAAGCTAATATAATATCAGACTTTAGGTGAGCATAGTTCCAAACTACATAGAAGTTTTACAGAGTTACGGTGAACCGGGGTGGATTATACACGGGTCAGAATTTTATATTCAACTTCCCTGCACTGTGATCTCATTTGACATAGAATTTAGAAGTTTCAGAAAATGATGAAACACAATTTAATAGACCAAAATGTCAACATTTACAGAAAGGAATAACTTTGGGATTTAGAATATTGCTATTTAAAAGAAGTAATCGCAAACAAGAGGAATACTTTTGTATTTTGATGTATGAATTTTCAGGAATCAAGGGAGCTCATTTGCGATGTGACTTAATTTTCTGTATTACATCGGTTCCCATATCAGGTGAGTTGGATGCTCTGTTAACAGTCAACATGTAGCAAATAAACTTTAATAAAAAAAAGAATACATAAATATCCCTAACGCCATCAAAATGAAGGAAAATATCTCGTCCTAATGGATAAATCAATCAAACATTTCAAAAAATTGCCAAAATGACTCTATGCAGAAAGGGACTTATAAGATCTAGGAAATCTTCATCAAAACAAAATTAAAAGTTCAGTTTATAAATAGCAGAGACAATCACAGAATAAAATGTCGTCAATTGGATGGAACAAAAACTTGTGACTAGAAGAGTAACTTACTCTTCTACGGGTAAATTTAGTTTTTATATTTGCTCCCAGAATAATGAGTCAGTGAACTATACAGGCTGATTTCTGAATCCTGCAAAATTATGCCAAAAAAATCTATCATAAGGATAAATCAGCCAAATCTATAAGTAAATAACCTTTTTTTTTTCAAAAGAATAAAAAAAAAACCCTACAAAGGTGAAGGGAAATATCTTGTTTAAATGGATAAATCAACCAACTCATTCAAAGAATTGCAAAAATAACTACATATAGAAAGGGACTTGAAGTCATATCAAAGCAAAATTAAAGGGTCGACTTATAAATTGCAGAGATAATCACATAATAAAATGACATAAATTGCATGGAAAAGAAATTGGGAACCAGAACTTACTTTTCTATCTATCAATTCAGTCTGAGACCCATAGAACTTCCGCCTGCAAAATTATGCCAAGAAAATGCCACAAAATAAAAGTAAGTTTAACCTGAGACTAAACCAAATATTTTAGGATGAAAAGAACGAGGGTTAATTATAATGAGAAGAATTTAGAGAAAAACAGTATGCTTTGTATGAAAAGCCAAATGATGAGGTGTTGTGGTTTTAGATATTGAACTTACCAACTGCCATCAAAAAAGATAAGTGGAATGTGGGAAATCTTGGACCACGCAGGGCCACTCTCCCTGGCACATCTTGTCTGTAATAGAGGACTACTCCGAATATCAAGTGCTTCTAATTTGGAGAGGCTTTGCATAACGTCCAGATTCATGAGTTTATCACATGAGACGATTGTCAGCTGCTTTACAGATGAGAGGATTCCCAACCACTCAGGCAAGGCTTCTATTCCGTGAAAGCTCTCTATCGTTAAATATTCAAGGGCAGTGAGGTATTGAAGTTGGTGAGGAAGAGACTTTAGCTTTTCCCATCCAATAATATGCAAAACTCGAGGGGAGGCACTGAGATGTTGGATGGACTCGAGACCTGGGAATTCCTCTAGCTCTTCTGAGAAATCACCAACCTTTAATTTACCCAAGCGGGTGAGCCTGCCAAGGCTGTCATCTGGAATGCTCCTCAATTTTGGACACTAAATGATGGTTAAATCACAAAGAGAAGGCAATTTCCACTCTGGAATCGATATCAGATCAGGACAACCGGATATTGTCAGTTCACGAAGGCAAGTGCTGGATCGAAGCAAATCTGGCAGCAGACAAGTTACGTCATCGCTTACTTCAGTGAATTTTAAGTTTGTGAAAGAATATACACTTGGAAGTGGAATGGACCTCAAATTAGGGCAAACCCCTATGCTCAATTTTTTGAGATAAGTGGAGGTAGACAGCCCTTCTCCTATCTTGCGTAATTTTTCACATTTGAAAAGGCCAAGCCCTTCAAGAGATGAACAACTTCCTGTTATTGGAACAATTTCTAATTTGTCGCACTCGTGTATATGTAAATATCGAAGAGAGGAAAATCCTTCCAAATCTGGAATGCAACTTAAATTAGGACAATCTTCTAGATATAAACTTTCGAGACAAATAGAGGTAGACAGCCCGTCCCCTATCCTGCTTAAATTTTCACACCCAGAAATTCTAAGCTTTTGAAGAGATGAATAACTTCCTGTTAGTGGAACAACTTCCAATTCGGCGCACCCATATATCTAAACTTCGAAGAGAGGAACATCCTTCCAAATCTGGAATGCAACTTAGAGGAAAACAACAGCTTAGATATAATGCTTTGAGACGAGTGGAGGTAGACAGCCCATCCCCAATCTGTCTTAAATTTGGACAAAAAATCGAAAGCTATTCAAGAGATGAACAACTTCCTATTATTGGAACAACTTCTAGTTCTTCGCAGCCATGAACTGTCAGACTTCGAAGAGTGGAAAAACCATTTAAATTTGGAATTAAGCATAAATTTGGACAACCTTGTATGCTTAGTTCCTTAAGACGCGTGGCGGTAGCTAGTCCATCCCCTATGCTGCTTAAATTTGAACATTCAGCGATACGGAGCTTCTCAAGAGATAAACATTGCCACGTCAGTGGAACACTTTTCAATAGGGGACAATAAGAAATATCCAACTCTTCTAAGCGAGGAAACATGACTTGTGCTGCCATTGCTGTCCACTCTTTTAGATTTATCATCTCAATTAAAGTGAATCTTTTTAATGCAGGAAAGACCTCATTCTTACCATCACAACTTCCATTGCAATAAAATTCATTACCCACGCATTTCACCTTCTCCATCTTGTCCAGTGTAAGAAATTTGAGATTGTGCAGTTGGCCCAAAGGTGGAAGGCTTTCACAATTGATGCAATTGATCAATTCCAACTCCATCAAATTGTCAAGCAACAACAAACCTGTATTGGAATGATGAACAGGTCTTAACATCCAAGAGGGAAAGTTTTCTCCTGCATAATTCCGAACAATTAAGCTTTGCAAACTTGGGTGGGGCTCGAGACCTTGTAGCACTTCCTCACTGTTACCATTGCTTAACCTCGTCCAGTCAAATATTACCTTGCGTAATTTTGCTTTGCAGTGCAGATTTGCTCCGCTAGCCTCTTGGTTGTCTCTAACGTATTCAAGGTTGCATATTCTCAATTCTCCACCAAGTTCGTTGAGGTATTTTAGCGCATCAATATGATGTTCCGAAACCCCTACAAAAAACATTGGCAATGCTTGAAGAGAAGTTAAGTGTCGAAGCTCAACTGGTTGAGAACTTCCATGATCAAAATGAATGTGCCTCAAGCTTATCAAATTTCTCAATCCATCTGGAAATGTGAGTCCCACGCAACCAATGAACCTTAACGTTTGCAACTTGTAAAGTTTGGTTACATATCGAGGCAGTGCTTGAATAGGAGACTTCGAGATGTCCAAATACCTCAAGTGCTTCAATTTGCCCAGGGAAGCAGGCAACTCTTCAGCACCAGAAAATTTTAGGACTCGTAAGCTTGTAAAGCTTCTTGACAATTTATTGAAAACATCGATCTCTGAGAACAAAGAGTGCAATTTTGGAGCAACATCTGTTAAAATTTTTTGTAATGATTCCTCATAATAAATAATACTGAGATGCCGAATATCAGAAACACCAGTTGGGATGGAAGTGGCATTTCCTTGGAAAATCAAAGTTTCAGACTTCGACACAGACAAAGCCAGATCGTGCAGCAAATCATGCATTTTGCATGTCAGAATATTCCCGCACTTGTCCTTCCCCACATCTTGGAATAAGGAATGTGATAGCAATTCATCGAAGTATTTGTTACCAGTATCCATCATTGCCTCAGTGCCAAGAAATCCTTCAGCCATCCACAGTTGGATTAATTTCTCTTTTTCAAAGCAAAAATCTTTAGGAAACATGGCGCAGTATGCAAAACACTTCTTTAAACACGGAGAAGACAAGTGATCAAAACTCAACTTCAAGACACTTTCCACTGACTCCCACACATCACTATTTTGGATTTTCGACCATGCGGTAGGACTTTTTCCAATTTTGCACAGTGTCCCTCCTATAACATGTGCTATTAATGGCAAACCTCCACATTTTTTAGCAATTTCCTTGCCAGTAAACACTAATTTTGAAGGCAATGGGGGATCTCCACATGCTTTTTTTTCAATTATGGACCAACAATCATCATCTTTTAATTTTTCAAGTTGATACCTTTGATTAGGAAATGTATCCACTGTTGATGCCACCTCTTCATTGCGGGTTGTTACAATAACTTTGTTCCCCGTATTTTTACTGACTCCCACTAGACAATGCTTTAGTTCCTTCCATTTATCAGCCTTCCACACATCATCAAGAACAAGAAGATACTTGATCTGGTCCTTTCGCTTACTGGCCTCTTCAATCTTCTCCTTCAGTTTCGTCATTAATACATTCAGATTTTGAGGTATAGAGATCTGCTGATTATCAATTAAATGCTCTAACATCTCTATTAAAATTCTTTTGACATCAAAATCATCAGAAGCGCATACCCAGAATTTGACATCAAAATGCCTTTCCACATCCGCATCATGGTACACTAGCCTGGCTAAAGTAGTTTTTCCAAGACCTGCCATACCAACTATAGGCACAACAGAGACAACTTGCTCATCTTTGGGACTGACTAACAGGTCAACTACTTTTGAGACTTCATTTTTCCTACCAACAATGTTTGAATCATCCAAGAAAGAGACAGTCTCCACATTTGATCCTCCAAATACAGGAACAGGAGTTACGTGATCTATGGCTCTATGTTGGAGACCAAGCTGATTGGCCAATTTGTTAAGGCCATCCAAGGATTTAAGGATGTTGTTGATCATGTAAGCCATCTTGAGACGAAATACAACGGGATTGGAGGAAGAACAAAAGTTCCGTACCTTTCTCCTCATTTGGTTCCGAATCTCTACTTTCCTTCGAAGAATTTCATAAGAATACTCTTCCAAGATATCATCAGCCTCATCCGCAACATCTTTAAGCCTCTGCAACCAAGGCTTCACTGGGATCATTTTTGTTGGCTTTTCCTCAGCGTCTTGCAAGAAAGCTCTAACCATTTCTAGTGAGTTACGAAGTCCTTGCATCTCTTTCTTGAAACCCCATGCAAGGTTGATCGGCTCAACAGCAATTGAAATCACTTTCGACACCACTCCTTCCACAACAGCACTAACAACAGCGTCAGTCATCTCTGCTTCCGCACACTGAAAAAAGTCATAATTGTTAGAAAAAGCTCTTAAGTCTAAAACAAAGAAGTGAAGAATGATGTGAATTTGTAACAATGAAAACTAAATTTACAGATAATTGCAACGGTGAAAGACCATTACCAAGTCAAGGAAATGAAACGTAGAAAAGAAATGAAGTATGAATTATGCTTTTGATAATAGTCAATGGAATTGCGTCTCTGATGAAAAGACTAAAGGCAGGCAGTGAGTTTGGCATCCAAAAAAGTTAACAAGCTGACTGCTGTCCCACCCCATCGTTCATGAATTTGGTAAAAGTGAATTGAAGAGCACCGTTTTGTTTTTTCCATACATGAATTTTCTTTTTCGATTTTTTTTTTCCTTTGAAAGATTCTTTTTCAACTTTCAGAGAAAAGAGAACAAAGAAGCCGGGTGATTGACTATGGACATTTTTAAATTCTAATGTACTTTGTGTCAAGGGCAATGATAAGGCTAACGTTTTAAGTAAAACATGATCGTCGATATAAAAAAATATTTAAAGTGAATATATAAATCTATTAAAATTTATATAAATATAATATTTTATATATGATTATAATAAGAAGAACGTATGATTTTATCAAATCAGATAAGAAGATTAATGGTGATGTGTTCGAAATCTGACAATTCATTTTTTTATCATATTTTTTGAGAAATGTTAAATAGTACCTAGTGACACTAGTTAAGGTATTATATGTGAAAAAAATGTAATTGATATGGTATTATTTTTTTAATTCTATAAAGTAATATATTAAATTTAAAAACTTTTCCGAAATGATAAATACGAGTTTCACCACACAAACTATAATTATTACTCTTACGAAGTTTAGCAAGAGCAAACTCACAAAATATACAAACCTTTATTCACTATGTCTTTGAAATGCACTTACTAAGATGTATCATGGGAATGATCTTTAGAAAAAAAAAAAAAAAACAATTAAAGAATGTTGATGGTTAATATCAGACTTCCTAATCGTACCAAGCAAGTTGATGACAATTCAAAATATTAGAATCAAGCACCCTTTCTTCAACTTTTTGTAAAGTTGAGAACACAAGACAAAAAGGCAAATACTTTTCAATTAACTTATAAAGAAATGTTACTTAAAAATTAGGAAAACAACAATGTTAAAATAACATTATTACTAATATGATGCCAAACTAAAAACGATTTTATACCATAATAATTAAGTACCAATTTAAAAGTGTTGTAGAATTAATGATAAAAGTATTTAGTTGAGAAGATTTTTATTTTATTTTTTGTTTACGAATTCATATTAACTGATAAAATCATATACATGTGTGTCATGTCATGTAATTGTAAATTAAAAGGACATATATTTAATTACAATAGAGAATAATAATTCTCAAGAGTTCTACCCACACATACCAATATTATATATATAATGATGAAAAAAAAGTTAATGAACTTTTCCACTGACCGCTTCAAGCTGAAGTAATAATTTCAAGAATTTGGTTGAGAAATAAATCCAATACTTTTTTAGCTCTGATATGCTTCAGGAAAAAGGATTGTAACAAATTATTAGATCAAGAAATATGTAATAACTTCATTTAAATGCAACTACAAAAATTAAGCATATATAATACATTTACCTTAGTTGGGGAATTTTATATCACACTGGATTTAGTGTTGAGAGGATCCTCCACTGGTTGAAAATAGCCAAAAGAAATTTAAAGGTTCTTTTTTTTTTTTGGTATTTTAGAATTAAAGAAAGTAAAATGATGAGAAAACCTTCACAAAGAAATTGTAGTTTTTCTACTTGAAAATTTGTGAACAATAAATTAACATAACATTCACTTTAAACACATATAAATACTACTGCTTCTAATAGCACAGACACTCAGAATGCGGAAACTCTTGAGGCTAACTTTTTTTTTTTTTTGTTTGGAAGTTTTATTGCCAAAGAATTTGAGTTATGAGTATTGTAAAATGTAGATAGAACCTTCAATTCTTGAATGCAAATTAGGAGGGTGGTTGATCGTTTCAACGCGTGTTTAATAATTGACAGCCGGACAATGGTGCCCCTGCATTTCAAAAGTGATATGACAGGACAAGGGGATGAGATGACTTGGAAAAAACCAAAAAGGAATGGAGACTTAAGAAATAGACATACAATTTCAAAAAAGTGAAATCGAAATATTAATTTTAAAGAAAAAAATAGTGATGATTAGAATTATTAATAAAAATATTATAATTATATCTTTATTTTTATTTCATCTAAATTTTATTTATTTTTTTATTTATTTAGTGGGAGAGATATATTTTTATATTATATATTATATATAAATTATATATATTAAAAATATTATTTAAAAATATCAAACGATTAAAAAATATTTTACATTAAATCTTAAATTTATATAATTCTGAATTATAAAATATCTTGAATTATATCAAACCTCAAATTATTATTTTAAAAATAATAAAAAAATATTTTATATTAAATAATATATTACAATATATAATAAAACTAAAATTATATTAAATACCAAATTAATATAATAATAATAATAATAATTAAAATATCTAATATTAAATCTAAATTAATATTTAAAAAATTAAAAATAATATATATTTTATATATTATGTAATACATATATATTATATAATACATATATAGTATAATACATGATATTATAAATTTAATATAATAATATATTATATATAATAAAAATAAAAATTATTTTATATTAATTTCTGAATTACTATTTAAAAATTGATAAAAATTAAAAATACTTTATATTAAATCATAGATTGTTATATAAAATAAAAAATAAGAAAATATTTTTTATAGTCAAATCTACATTAACTTATTAGCATATGTATATCTTAGGTGATTGTCATATATGATATCCAACTAATATTTATAATTGCTCTCTGTCATTTTGATATGGTTCATGACGATACAATTTAGTGTAGATTCGATTTTAGGTTATGTACACTAATTTTTTAATATTCTGTACATTTAATTATAGTCAATTGTACATTTAATTATATTTATTAATATATTTAATTATAGTAAATCATATATTTATTTATTATAATATATAATAAATAACATATATAATATTATATATATATGTGATATGTAAGGGGAGTCCTTCCTCGAACATGTATAATATATATTATATAATTTAATATAAAATATTTTTAATATTTTATTATTTTTAAATAATATTTTGAATATATTTAATTAATATATAATATATAATATTTTAACTTTTATAATATATAATATATTATATATAATTTATATGTAATATGTTGGGGTTGCTTTCCTTATCCCACATATTATATATAATATATAATATATGTTATTTTTATTTTTTAAAAAATAATTTAAAATTTAATATAAAATATTTTTTATTATTTTAAATAGTAATTAAAATTTAATATAAAATATTTTTATTTTTCATTAGTTTTAGATAATAATTTGAGATTTAATATAAAAATATGTTTTATTTTTATTATTTTTTAAAAAGTAATTTAAAATTTAATACAAAATATTTTTAATTATTTATTATTTATAAATATTATTTTATATATATTTATGTATATATATATATATATCAAAGGGGATTTGGTTGTCAAATTAGGTAGCCAAATAAAAAAAAAAAGTACAAAAAAGGATGAAGACAAACGCCTTATCAATAAATATAATAGCTCGTCCTTTAAAATTTTTTTTATTTTCATCCTTTTATAATAATTATCAGTTAATTTTAATTTTTTGAAATTTCGAAAGGCTTACTTTTCACCGTGTCATAAGGCAGAGTTTTAGCCCCAAAAGAAATTGGGCCCTTCTTGTCTTCCACCTATGCAATTGACTGACGAGAATAGTAAGTCTTCGCTCTCACTTTTCCCTGCAGTTTCCGCTCGAAGGAATTTGATTTGAATTTTGAATCAGAGTTTTAATTATTTACACATTAATTTATTACTTGTGATGCACGAATTAATTTTATTTATATAAGTTTATAGTTTAAATTTAGATTTAATATATATTTTAACAGATAACAATGTAATTTGTAATATAATATATATATATATATTGAATCACATCCATTTCAAACTTATTTCATTCCAACAGAGGCTATGAAATCCTAATTATCCTTTAATTTTAAATTAGCATGACTCCAAATTAATTTTATCATTGTTGATATCCAATAATATGTGGTCTAAATAAAACAACTTAAACAGAAAATGGTGCAACAATTTATACATTTAGTTAATGCATTAAATAACTCCAGAAATTAGTTTTAATTAGGATAATTATTGGATAACAATTTTTCTTTCATGAATTTTTGGTAGTTTTTTAATTTAAATTTGATTATAAGAAGATAGTTTTATTTATCTAATTATTTTAATTTAACAACAGTTCATTCACATATTTTCAAATACCGAAACTTATCATTTTTAAATTTAAAATTAAAAATTTTCTAAAAATTATTTATTCAAATTGGGATTCGCTTAATTTTAGTTATATCTTATATGCATTCCGTTAATATTCAAATAATACCGTATTTTAAATTGAAAACAAAAAAAATCTTATTAAATTCAAAATTCTATCGTAACTATAACTGTTTATCTTAAACTTAAAAAATTAACAAATTTTATGTATTTAACTAATTTTATCTATTATTTAATAACACGTTTATAAAAGGATTTAATTTGAAAAACTATTAATTCTGTCAAGTTTTATAGTAAACATTTCTTATATTTTTACCTATAAATATACACCTAATTTTAAGAATGACTTGCACTTTAATAGTTGATCAAGATGGAATTTTTCTAGTGCTTTGAGCAATAAAGTATTTTAAACAAATTATGTCAAATCCTTTTCTATTTATTTTCAATTCTTTTTACTTTTCAATTCCTAATTATTTCATATTTGCACGTTTTTATAGTTGTTCTAACATAGAGTTTTTTAATTCTTTTTCATTGTTTTGATTAAGAAAGTATTTCCATTAAGGTAATTTAATTATTTTTATTTATTTTCAATATCTTTCTTTTCAACTCCAACTTATTTTTATAGTTTTTTGTGTTTTAATCAAGATTATAAATTTCGAGTCTCAATGCTCAATTAATTTGAAAGAGATATCTTTTTAGTGTTTTTATTAAAATTATAATATCATTAAGATATATAAATTATTTTAAAAGTTATTGAGTTATGGGATTAAAAATTCGTTTAAGTTGAAATCAAAATATATCAACATTCTTTTTTTAGGTTTTTGACATTCTAAATAGTTTTATAAA
>JBBYHO010427380.1:62129-76408 GCA_038382025.1 Adansonia gregorii
AAATGGAACAAATACATGCCATTAAAAGTAATAAATAGTTGAAAATCTAGTTGATAATGTTAGATTTTTTTAAGATTTAAAGTAATGGATAAGGGATAATGTTAATTTTTTTTTAAAAAATAAATGATTAAATAAATAAAATTATCTTTTTATAATTTGATTTAAATTTAAAAGCTACAAAAAAAATTGATGCATGGTTATTGCTGTCCTATAATTATTCTAATTAAAACTAATTTCTAGAGTTATTTAATTCAATTAACTTATTGCATAAATTGTCACATTAATTTTTTTTAAGTTGTTTTATTTAGACTAAATACTATTAGATATCAATATTGCGAAAATTACTTTGGTGTGCATAATAATTTAAAATCAAAGGTTAATCACGATTTTATGACTTTTAGTTGAATGAATTAAGTTCCAAATGAATGTGACCGAAAACAAATATATATATATATATATATTATTGCAAACCAATCATAAATATTTGCCTATGTAACATATGATGTATATATTTTATTACAAATTATATGATTATTTGTTACGATTTGTTTATTTATAATATTATATGTACAACCTTTATTTATGTTGTGTAAGGTTAAATAACTTGTAAGAATTATGTAAAAATAACTTTGTTCAATCAATTACTTAATTTTTAAAATTTTTAATATTAAAAAATTAATTTTATTTAAATATCTTAATATATAAAAAAATTTATCCTAATTTAAAATATTAAAACACAGATAGTAAACTAGTTTATTAAGAAAATTATGTACTTAACAAATAACTCATTTTTATAATAATTAGTTTTTGAATTTAAAATAGTGTGTATTTTTTATTAAAATTAATTTATTAAAAAACTTTTAAATATTTATTATGAAACGGAGTGACGGGTGATCTTCAATGAGAAGTGATGACTTTCTCACCCGAAGTAAACGTAAAGCAAATAAAGGCAGAGATGAATATTCAACTTTGGAGGCCAAGGTAATAAAGAAACCGCGTGCTTCGTTCAGGGCTGAACAGGTGTCCATGCAATCAATTTGAACTAATAGAACCGACATAATTCATCGAATTGATAGATTTCGTCGAGTTTAATCAATTTATTTACTTTTTTTTTTTAATTTTAAATTAAATATTTTTAATTTGATTATAAGTGTTAAATTCAATTAAAATAATAATTTTAATACATTATATAATTATATAATATGATTATAATATAAAATATATTTAAAATATTATGTAAAAATAATATTAATATAATATAATATATAAAAAATTATATAAAATAAATTATAAATATATAATAATTTAAATATAATTATAACGTAAAATATTGAATATACTATTGATTAAATTCTATCCGAAGATTCACGTGATCTGTCCTGCAATTATATCTTTTTTCCTTTAGCGGTACATACAGGCAGAGTGGTGCAAAATGGACCACCGTCTTTATAATTTCAGCCATTCCCAAAATCTACCAAGATTTTGAATGATTCATTTCTGTAAATGCTATCCGACGTAGATATCCCAGTTAAATGTCATATATCGATTTTTTAAAATATAATAAAAATTATTAATTATAAATATATTATATATATTAAATATATCAAATTTTATTAATATTTTATATTTAATATCGTATTTAAATTTATCGGATCTCTTACGAGCACAACAATAGTAGATCCTTCTCTTATATACTTCTAATCATGGATTACGGGTTGAGGTTCTGGAAATACATCATAAATGAAGAGAGAAAAAAAAAAAACAAGTTACAGCGAAATTTGATGCATTATTTTACTAAATTAAGACAAATGCTGACAACAATATATAATTTAATAGATTACCATAAAACAAGGGAAGTGAAGAACAAATTTATAGCAAATGAAAATTAAACCAACAAATAATTGCATGCATGGAAAGATCATACCAAGTCAAGGATACGGCTTAGTTTATCTTTGCTGTTGAAAACAAGTATTAAGTTTTGAAAATTATGATAAAAAAAATATGATTTAAAAATATTTAAAAATTAGGTACTATTTATATATTATTTTATAAATATAATTTTATTTATATTAAATATAAAATATAATTAAAAATAAAATAAAAAATTATTTATTTAATTTATTTAAGTATTAACTTTTAAAATTGAATTAATAAAAATTAATTAATTTGACGGTTAAATCGATTTAAAGTAAATAATACTCACTTCAAAGTAGAATAAAGAAGCCACGTGCCTGACAATACAGACATTTTTAGCTGCTAGTGCCCCTGCCAATGGGGAAACCGCGTACATGACACTACACATTTTTAACTTCTAGCGACGTCCGTTAAATTGATTTAAATTAATTCATATTTATTTTTAAATAAAATAAAGAAATCATGCATACCATTAAATGTGTAGATCAATTAGTTGAGAATTATTTTAATTTAATTAAAAATTTTAAGTTTGAATCGTTAGATATCTAATTACATTTTATAAAAAAGTTTTGTTGTTATTGTAATATTATCCGACTTCAATCTGGATTAGTCAACATTCAATATAATGTCTAGATAATGAAAATGATGAATAGTGATCGCTCAATTTTGAAATTTTAAATAAAATATAATTATATATTATAAATAATAAAAAAATTAAAATAAATTTATGAATATATTAAAATTTACATATATAATAATTAAAAATAATAATAATACAAAATATGGATACACAATTTATCATATATGCTAAGTATATTTATATCTTTTTATTTTTAGATAGAGACGCACAAAGTGGTGCATAATGAACCACCTACCTTCATTTTTTTAAAGCCATTTCTGCGAAAACGCTGCAGATAGCTGCCCCCGTTCGCATGACATATATCGTATTTTAAATATATCAAAATTTTAAATATAAATATAATACATAAATTAAACATATTAATTATATTTAAACATGTTATATAATAATTATTACATTATTTTTATATTTTTAAAAAAATCAAATCTCTATTATATGACATGTTTATACACGTCATGTCGTATTTACTAAGGGCACAACATTGGTAGATCCTTCTATCATATACTTTCAATCATGGATTCATATTTTGAAGTTTTGGAAATACATCATTAATGAAGAAAAAACAAATTACAGCGAGATTGTTTCATAATTTACTAGAAAAGACAATGCTCACAACAATACAATACAGCAAGTAGGGATTATAATACAGCCTTGAGTAGTTTCTGCGAATCCAAATTGGAAGATCCACGCTGAACATCATTAATCAAGGATTTTCCCATTGATTTCTGATGTAAGCAAAGAGCAAATTTCGATCTATAAGCTCACCTGCATGTAATACATGAACTTTCAAGGTGTACGAACTTCGATTCTTCGTTGACTTAAAATCGGAATCTTACTCCGCCATGGATGAACTTTTGAAGCATCATACTTTCGAACAAACAGTAATCTCATTCCTTCTCTGTGATTACTACAAACACATCCTTCACTGACCATCTTCTTCTCTCACTTTTGGCTGGCGGATTGATAACAGCTCTCTCCGCATCTGCTAATCGGTAACCTATAACAATCTCTCTCCTTTGTCGAGCTCGTAATATTATTTCGTAGAAACTCAATTCTTCACCTTCATGAAGGTAAAGCTCTGCTTGCCTAATATGAAGCTCATTTCCCTGATAAGACCCCAGAATCACATAAATGATTAACGACGTAATGTAACGAGAACATGCATGCTAAGTACGTTGTAAGAGCATAAACAGGAGCAAGAACCTGAATAAATTAAAACTATGTTGCTCTGACTCTGCATTTTCTTGAAATACCCATATCCCACACATTTCTGCACACAACATATGGGGAGATGACCCTCCAAATACATTGAAAAACTTATAAAAATTCTTAACATACCCTTATCCGACATTTATACCCAAGTCCAAGCAACTTAGACTTACTATATATAGCCTAGGTGACCTTTTTTTCGCATTTCTGTCATTATCTTTCAATCCTTCAGATGAACACGCCAATTGTATGTATCTTTCTTGATAGAGTGTGAAACCAATTCTAGTCTCGAGAAGTAAATGAAAAGGAAATCAAGAAGCTTGTCCTCTCCAATCCTATCCAGGTTCAGCCGCCTTTTTCGGCCACTCCAGGTCCTTCAGTCAGAAGGATATCGATTTAAAGAATATTCATAATGAGGTATTAACTAATGTCTAGAACCAAATTAGACTCGTTTCTTCTTCCCAACCCAGTAGGAAATAAAACGAAACATCACTCTTACAACTCACCTCTAGTATCATGCTGTTAAATATCATACGTCGGTCCTTCCAAGTCCAACTATCATTGAACCTTGACCGGTATTTTGCAGTAATTACACTCGAGCAGTAGCATTTGCTAGTCAAGACCCACATAACCAAGTTTAGAGAAGGACTAAATTACTTGGGACTCAGGTGTGAGTGTCAAACATGAGTATGTTCAATTTTTTGTAAGTTTTTCCAAGTATTTGGAGGAGCCTTGGAGGATTATATCCCCATGCCCATGTTCAGATAAAAATCGGACACAGGCCTTTCAAGAAAATGAAGAATCAGAGCAACATAGCAGAAGGACGTCGACGTGGTGTATATAAATATATGTACATACAGAGAGATTATTCTGCATGACAGAAGAGGTACTACTTAAGACAAATCTCATTCACATAATTTAGCAATTCAGGGCAACTTTTGCACAAGTAATAGTTCAACATAAAGGTTGCATAAAAGAGAGAGTACCTCCTCTGCGAAAAGCTCTTCTAGTACATCATTTATTTGCCGATCCTCAGCAACCATGGCTAATGCCATACTGACAAGCTCGTTTGATAAAACGTAATCACTAATCTTTGACATGGATAATAAATTTTTAGTCCTTGGATCCAGAATTTCACTGATTATTACTGATCTATCTGAAGCTTGCTGCATCTCCCCAATCCAAGAACCTTGGGAGAAACTCTCTCTGTGACCTCGGGTTACCATAGCTTCTCTATATGGAAGACGCTTCGCCTGCCAAAAGCAAAACATTTGAATTGGTGAAACTTAGGTTTGTGAAAGACAGAAAGACTCAAAGATGATATCTCAAGTATAAGCATGTGATATGCTGTCAAGATTCAAGACTATGCCCATCATCGATAATAATAAAACGTTAAAGATTTTCTTATAACTTGTTGACAAGGACCAAGAGGTTCTCAAAGAAATTTTGAGTAGTGCTGTAGGAACAATAAGGTGCTAAACAATTGATATCCAACCCATTAAATTAAACTTGACTTAAAGATGAAGCACCTGAATATCACGAATCAACAGTAACGTGGCAAGAGATCTGGAATCAGCTTGAATGGCTGAATCTTCCACAGATTCATCAGCCAGAATTAGGATCTGTATGGACCACAAAACTATGATCAGAAAATAAAAACGGGAAAAAATTCTAGAAGGCAAGACTCACATCTTCAATCTGTCATCTATCCTAGTTCAGAAGAAAAAAACAACAGTAGCAACGACCAAGGATATAAATGACCTACAATCAAGTTATGTAGAAACTCCGTAACAACCTTCATCTTAAATGTTCATTATCCAACATTCATCCAAAATGTACATTATCATGGGAAATCTCCTTGGTGGTTGCGAAGCCCTCTAACATTTGCCATAATTATTAACTGAAAATTCCCTACTTTATCTTGTTATTATAAATATACCAGTGACAAAAATACTTACTGAATCAAAAGATTCCAACGGAAGACTTTCTAGGTGACGCCGTATAACAGCATTACCTTCACGATTAACCAGTGTTATGTTAACCAATCTAGTGAGGTCCAGACCACCATCAATAAGCTTCTTTTCCCTTTCATTTTCAAGAACCTCATTGAACATCCAGAGCTCTGATCCAGGAGCTAGGAAGGCATCCAAAACCTAAGCAAACATTAATGAGAGTGCATTGATTATGTAGCAAAGAATAAAATGTGTTCGATTTGCTGCATCAAAAGTAAAAACATGGGGAGGGGGGTGTCTTGAAATTTGTGAAGATTTATTGGAATTAATTGCTGATATTGAGCGACAATATCATAGAGAATATCTGAAACATCAATCACCAAAGTTTACACAGTCGCAGCTGCAGCCAAGAAGCACTTGGGAGCATCATCATAGATTCCTTATAATATTACCATAATCATGTCTTCCATATCCCGTCGCCAGCCACAAAGAAGAATTTTTTCCATCAACTTTGGGACTGGAAAGTCTCTGGGTAAATTTCCTCTCCATACCTGCAGCATGCAGCCGAAGACAAACAGAATTAGGAGCTTCAATTAGAAAGAACGTACCACAATCATATCATCAACGTCTCTCCTCCATCCACAAAGTAGAATCTTCTGTGGCTTTCTTGCTGGTCGAGCAATGTGCATGAATGATGCTTCATTGACCTGAATGACCAAATTGATTATATTTTTGTAAGTTGTTTTAACTATGGCATGCCCCACTTATTAAATTTCATCATTGGCATCACCCTGTTGTGACAAACCATAAGCGCTCCTTTTTTCATGAATCACAACCAAAATGCAGTAAGTTCCTTTTGGTTCCTAAATTATCCAAGTCAGTTTTACATTACTCCATAATTATAGCAACAGAGGTTCTTTATCAGATTAGACCAAGAGAGATCAGAGAGAAAGAGAAACAATCAATTGGCAATTCTCTCCAGTTCTGGTCCGAGCTCTTCACTAGTTTCAACTGCCATCATTGATGGAGTTGACTGCAGAACATAATGATGGAAAGAATTTAATAGTAATAAAGACAATTTCAGATTGTTTTAGGATTTTATCACTTAAGCAAATAAATGGTAAATGACAAGAGGATCTAACTCTAAGTCTAACTATAGACAAAAGGCAGAGAACAAATCTATAATAGACCTACAGTTTCATTCATAAGGTGTGCGTAATTGTACAAATGACCACTTCAGGTTGAGACAATTTTGTAGAACTACATGGAAATTGGCTGAAGACCAGATAACAAAAACTGTGCTATAGTTCTGGCCAAATTGTATGAACTTTTTCTTTCATACGCTAATCTGTTTCTGTCATTAATTGTTTATTGAACTGATTTCTCCAACAAGACAGCCTCGAGGCAGCCTGACTTAACTAAGGCAACGTATTGGCCAAATATAATCACAAAAAGAAAATGGATATCGCTAGCAAGAATAACCACAAAATTTATCTTGCATTTAGAAAAAGAAAAAAGCAAAATGAAATCACCATAGGTAATGGGCCTGGAGCATAGGTGTCATCATCTTCTGCTATAACAAGAACTTCATCTCCTTCTTGCAGAACATATAAGTCATCAGGATTCAGGATTATTTTACCCCCCCGGGAAGCAACCTTGACTCCGCAAGGAATAGCGTCAGGAAAACTGATCAATACATCCTCAAATTGCATACCATCCAATTGCGGCCATCTTTTTATGTAGAATTCACAATTTTCAAAGCCAAGGATATCTTCCCATATCTGCCATTATCACTCCACAATTACGAGAGATATTACTGAGAAGGAAGCAGTGATAGGGCTAAATAACATTACAACAAGAGAGAAATTTTGGTTCACAAAGATCAGGAAGGAACTTCGCATTCTTGTTGCCATCAGTACAACATCACTGAACACAGTTCTCACACTAAAATCGGAGAAGCCAACCTGTGCAAGTCCCGGCTGCCTTGCACATTGAATCATCAAGCGTCCAATAACATCATGAGCTACAACAGTTTCAACAAGTTCTCCACCAACAAGTTTAACGAGAACCTCATTGTCAAGATCGCTTAGTTCCACCACAATATGTCCTCTTAGCCCTTCTTTTACCCCCGTCAAACTTAAGACTGTTCTCAAAGCACGAGCATCACTCTGCATTACACCATGAACAAGAATCAGTCACCGTCATCCAACCAACATCAGAGATACATCATACTAACATGTTTGCTGAGACCTGGTCAGCATTTCCATCATCAGCAAGGACAATGATTGCACGGGCCTTGGACACAGATACCTGAAAAAATTGGCATGTTAGTATAACTATTAGTGGCCCCAACATGTACAAACCCTTTTGGCATTAGATATCTTCCCTGATCATGTAGCTCAAATGCATGGATGAAATTAAAACGAAGAGAAGGTGCAGCACTCGCTTTGGAGCAATTAGAGCACAAAATTAGAGCAAGGTTGACGATTAAAATAACCCCTTGTTTCCTCCACTAAATTACCTGGTTTAGATTTTTATTTTTAGATCATCTTTGAAGAGGCTTGATCAGTTAAATCTGATAGTGAGTTTTCAGCAGATGGTAACTTATTTTGATATATGAATCAAGAAGAAAGGAAGCATACTTTTTTCAGGTCAGCAAGAATTAGAGGGCTTCCACTTCTGCATATCACAGATGTCCCTCTGAAATCAAACTCCATTTTAGCAATATCGAGCTCCATCTCCTCCTTGTCCCGCTCAGCCATCACTACAACAATCCCTCCACCCATACTCTCATTAGCTATGGCAAGTTGATTGAGCAATGAACCCTGAATCGACAACAAAACAATCAACAATATAGGGAAAAACAGCATAAGAACCTATCATAATACCAATATTACATCTTACCAAAAATTAAATCAGGAAGTAAGCCTTGGATCTTGCATAGAATATATGCATACACAAATTTGGATGTGTGTACGATGTAGAAGAAGAATAGACAAAGAGATAGGAATTTGAGATCATCAGGAAAATTTTCGATAGAGAGAAGAAATTAGGGAGAAATAAAAGAACTAGGGATGTAAAACTAGAGAGAATAAATAAAATTAAAAAAGGAAAAGAAAAGAAAGGAAGGAAACAAAGAGAATCTATACAGTAGAAATCTCAATATCATAACTTAAACAATTGAAACTGACAACATTAGTACTTATAAGCTAAACCCTAAAGGACAAAATATCAAATATAACCCCAAATGTCTTAATAGTTACCTAAATACTAAAATTTCCAATCGCACCAATAAAAAACAAAGAAATAATTAAATGAAGTCCTAAAGAATTTTATTTCTTCAATCAACTTCCTTTATCCTGTATCACCAGATGTGTGTACCTAGAAATTAAAAAAAATGTATAATTCCATTAAAAAAAAGGTATAATATGTATGCACATGGTGTAACTACTTGTAAAGGTTCTAATGCTAGAAAGATTGGCCTTTATTAGGAGAAAATGGATTATATAGTAGCTCATTCCCATCAACCAATAAGCACAAAGTTAATAAACCAAACCCCAATGAAAGTCATAAGCACAGATAAATTGTGGAATTAAAAGTTTACCAATTTATCACTCCACCCAAGAATTAGAGTGTGGTTTTGCTCAACAACCTCGCTTCTTCCTTTCCTCAACGAATCGAACCTCTCAGAAATTGCATCAGAAACAAGCCCGAGCATCATTGCAAATATAAGCATCCCACCAAAGCTTATAGAAACAGAAACCAATCTGGGACCCATACCTTCAGAATTGGCATGGTTACCAGAATCAGCAACATAAGTCCACGATAACCAAAGGCAATCTGCTAGACTACCATCATTGACACCAAAGAGTGCCAACCCTCCGAGACAAATAAGCATTAGAGTTGCAACCAATAAAGCAAGTGGCTTAGCATATGGATGAACTGATAAAAAAACATCTACCCGATATTCAAGCTGCTTATTAAGAGAAACCTTTTCAGAAGAATTAATTGAGGGTCTGAACTTAGAGATATAATCAATATACTTGAAAACAAAAATAGGCAAGGATAACAGTGATACTGAGACAGTCAGAGCTAGAATCTTTAATCCTTTACTGGAAAGATGATCACTCTCTTGCAACACAGAAATAGTATCTACAGGATCCCACATATTGCAAGCTTGTAGTCTGATAGTCAAAGTCGAAATTTGGTCCTGCAAGCAAGAAACAATATCTATTACCAAGTTTTCTCATATTAACCAATTAACCATGAGTCAAAGATGATCAATAAGCAAGTTTCATACTCTATAGTTTGAGAAGATGCACATACGCTAAACGTAGATTTGATACATGTTCAAAGAAAGGTATTCATGAGCATATAGGCTTAATTTGTCATCATTATGTTCCTGTAGTTCAAAGAAATGAATCAGGAGTCCTCTCCATGGCAGAAAGCTAATATTTCATTTGATTGTTACTTGTGAAAGGAAAAGGAAAAATGCATTTCCCCAAGAAAAACCTACTAATACTTTTCTATAATTAGAAACTAAATTTGCGAGTAGAAAATATGAAGTATTTTTGTTTTATATGAGATAACTACGTTCTGAATGTGTACTATATTTAATCAGTCATATTGTGTCGTAGCAACTTTTCGAGAAGCAAAAAGGAAACCAGAGAAAGCAATAATCAAACATAGTCTCACTTAACAGTTTACAAATGAATCATTCAGGCATGAATATTCAAGGAAGTTAAACCAGTAAGAAGTTAGCAGCTGAAAACTCTTGAAAGTACAAAAATTTGGATAGACATGAAAAATAAACTGAAATCAGAGGACCCCAAAAAGAAAAAAGGCAAACTTTTTGGCCATTCAGGCAAGTTCATGGACTATAATAATTCCAGTTAATTGAACAAAAGCATGACCATTAAACTAAGCATAAAACATGGTCAACTTTGTAGGGAAATGCAACATAAATTTTGAATTTACCTGCAACTCAATGACTTGGTTATGTAAAGAAAAATTCTGGTGGACTAAAGAACCAAATGCTGTTATTAAAATCTGTACAAAAAAAAGAGCATACAAAAACTATCAAAATATCAATCAAAAAGAAAAGAAATAAGAAACCTTTTAATTTTTGGAGAGATAAAGCGGGAGAAGATAAAAAAAGCATACAGCAATGGAGAAGGCCATCTGCCACCGTATTTTGACCCGTTGACCGAAAACCCGAATAGCTATTTCGCCTATAGCCGTTTCCTCACCCACAACGTTGAGTTTTCCACCGGAAACGGCATTAGAAACACCCCGTTTCTGTTCCAAAACGGGGTCCTCTTCTTCTTGCCTTGGTATTTTCTCGCTCCTGCGAGTGAAGTCAACTCTGCGACGAAGCCTGCCATACTTGTGGTCTCCATAGCGGGCGGAACTGGAGGAAGAAACGCTTGGAAACGCCGGAGTTCTGGGGGGCTTCCAACCAGAAGGAGAAGGGCGGGAGTGTCTGGGGATTGTCGTGAACTTCCGAGGGTAATTTGGGGATGGCAAAGAGCTAGAATTGGAATGGATGAAGGAAGGTGAAGGGAAGAACCAGTCCCTACTCGAGGAAGGAGATGATTCTGAGTCAAGGGACATGGTTGAAACAATTGAAAATGTGGGGTATTGTTTGAAAATTATGGGTTTTGTTTCATTCCTTCCAAAATAACTAGTAAAGAGTCTTACTTTGGGTACATTTACTAATACTAATAATTAGTTGTCTGATTTTAAAATAATCAAAATGTTCAATTTGACTATTCGGATTGATGGTGAGGTGCATTGCATCATTTAAAAAAAATAATTATACATAATTTATTTAAAAGTTAGAATAATACACATTGCCAACCTTTATTTTTTCCTTTATTAATTTTAAAGTTCATATTTTAAACTAAAATATTTTTGTTTTATTTGTTCTTGCATCATATTTTTCTTTAAAGTTTTAAGAAAAATTTTTGTATTTTATAATAAATAAATAACCTATTTTACAATATTAAAAAATCATTTACTACTGGGAAGGGAAGAAAATTAAATAGATTTTTATATTTTTGTAACATTAGTACATTTGTTTTAGGTTAAGATTTTGGTGGAGTAAGTTGCCCAGACTTCCAATACAATTACGTCGCGGTTTAAAACTGCTGGCTTGGCATTGTGAATTTAAATTAAACTGATTCGAATCAGTAATTTTACTATAAGACTTGATTTTGCTTAGGAACCTAAGGAACTCCACATATATAATTTCACCTAAAGCTTGCTTTTTAGTTAATTAGCATGTATTCGGTTTAAATTAATGAATTTTGTTAATGAATATTTTTATGACACTCTTTAAAGTTAGTTAATATATCATTTGTAGTAATGATAACATATCAAATACAAAAATTGATAACTTTATATATTTTCGATGCACTCAATTAAAGATATTATTCTATACAGTGACTTTAATAAGTGCTTACTCGTTAGCAAAATCCTAAATCATTTGTCGCTCTTTTGCATTCATGTTCCTGCTTGGTGTATCTCATGTTCCGGTTCAAAATCGAATTTGCAATAGTTTACGGCATATGTAGTCGTGTCGTGTTCTTCCAATTAATTGAATTGTTTTGGCGGCGTATAAGATATTTTCTTCTTTGCTGTTTACACTCTTATCTGCTTCTAAGAAGTATAGTTTTGATGTTATTTAAGGCATGCTCGGAAGAGGGATAGGATCTTTTATTGTTAGATTTTCTAATTAAATTTGCCTTATAGATTGTGAAGTCTAGGCCAGCCAATGATGCGCCTATGCTATCCCGATACGATCCTTTTTTTCATTATTTTTTATGATGTTATATTTCAGGCTGTAGCTGAGGTTAGAAGATGGAAATTGTTCCGAGGGAAAGTGAAAATGCTTTGTCAGGTCCGAGGCCAATGGAATGGTCCAATGTTCCATACGCTCCTCAAGGACCAGACAGAAATGGAAATAGGCGTACATCAAGTCTGGAGTCACCGATAATGTTGCTGACTGGGCATCAGAGTTCTATATATACAATGAAGGTCAATCCAGTTGGGACTGTAATCGCATCCGGATCCCATGACAAAGAAATTTTTCTCTGAAACATCCATGGATACTGCAAAAACTTTTATGGTTATAAAAGGGGCACAAGAATGCAGCCTTTGATCTTCATTGGACCACCGATGGATCCCATATAATATCAGCTATCCCCGACAAAACTTTGAGCGCGTAGGATGTTGAAACCGGAAAACAAACCAAAAAGATGGCGGAACACTCTTCTGTTTGTGAATTCATGCTGTCAATCGCGGAGAGGGCCACCTCTTGTTAATGGTTCCGATGATGGAACTGCTAAACTTTGGGATATGCATCAGAGAGTGCCATCCAAACATTTCCCGATTAAAAAACCAAATTACATCCGTCAGTTTCTCCGATGCATCGGATAAGATATTTACAGGTGGCATTGACAATGACATAAAGACTTGGGACTTGCATAATACTGAAGTAACCATGACACTTCAACATCATCGAGACATGATAATTGGTATATGGTTCCTACCTTCTCACCAATGGTATGGATTGCAAACTCTGCATATGGGATATGCACCCTTACGCACCTCAGAATCGTTGCGTAAAGGTTCTGGAAGGGCACCAACGCAATTTCGAGAAGAACTTGTTGCAATGCGGCTGTCACCCAATGGAAGCAAGGTCACAGCTGGTAGTTCGGATAGGATGGTGTACATATGGGATACAACTTTAGGCGCTTCTTGTATAAGCCACCCGGCCAAACAGATCTGTCAACGATTGCGTCTTCCATCCTAATGAACCCAATCATTAGTTCATGTAGTAGCGATGAACAGATTTATCTCGGGGAGATCTGACCTGTGCTACCACTTGCCGCTTGCTTTGAAATTGATTGTTAATGACTGAAAGACTAAATTTTGGAGATTCTATGTAGGCTTTTGGAAAGTAGTATTTAGTCTCTGTAGTTTTTAAGCCGAAGTTAATCATCTTTGTTGACAATGTAATACATTTTGTTCAAAATTCTTACATTTAGGAATATTGGCCGGCTATAGGTCATACAGTCGGGGAATTGCAATTATGTGTTGCAAGTTTGCTGCTTATGTTTCTTAAATATGGGTGCAAGTGTCACTTATAGATACGTATCTAACATAATTATATTCAATTTTTAAATTTTGTGAGGATTCTTAAAATATAATATTTTTATATTTATATCTAAATATGCATTTGACATGAATACGTAAAAATTAAAAAAGTTTGGAGCAGCCTCCTTCCTGCCCCGTGAGGCAACTTGGGAATACTGGAGGCAACTTCTGGATATCAAATGGTTCTGGTTTTAGGTTCATTTTTGGCCCAAATAGACATGACCCAACTAAAAGGATGTGAAGAAAATGGCTTATTTTCGACCTTGAATTGCCTCATTGCCTTGAGCATTACATTGGAATTTGTTTGAATAATGTGATTAATTTTGGCTGTAAAAGGGTTAATTTGGGTTCTTTTCTAAATTTATTTATTAGTGGCTTATAATTCACGTCCAATTTAGATAATA
>JBBYHO010427822.1:3724-22248 GCA_038382025.1 Adansonia gregorii
AAATTATTACAGAACACCCAAATTTGATAATCGAGATGTTGTAATTAGAATTATTTAAAAGTAATAAATAAGAAAAAGGTTTCGTGTTTATATTTGCCCTTTTTTACAGGTCCTGTCTTCGTATTTGAAACAGTGAACTAAGAAAGCGCGTTCGAGATTCTCTTTGTAATTTCTCTATATTTACGAAGTATGAAATAAATAAAAAAATTATTTTTATTTAAAAAAATAATATGTGAGTTATTATCATTTAAATAATTTTTTATTTAATATATTAATTTTATAAAATTTAAAAAATAATGCATTAAATATATATTTTTCAGATACAATTAAATGTTACAGCAATTTATTTTATTATTTTAATTGAAATGATATATATTTTATTGTTTTAATTTTTAAGAATAATATATTAGATCCAAAAATCTGAACAGATAATTGATAAATAACGAATCTTAGGCAGTGGTCTGAAAACGGTTAGCGGACGTCGGAGGACCCTATATGAAGAACTGTTTTCCCATACGTCTAACTTTACACCGCCATTTCTGTCGGAAAAGAAGTTATTAAAAAGACATTAATAAGTAGGAGAGTAAGAGTAGGTGGAGTAGTAAAAAAGACGATCTTTCTAGCTTTTCTCGTGATGAACTGTGTCAGGCAATCACGTAAACAACATAGCGCCGCGTGCGCCATGCTAGTAATCCATTGTCTTCAATCGTGGGTCCCATGTCTCTTTCTCTCTGCTACTCCGTTATCAATTTTAACTCTGTACTTTGCCGTGTTTGCGTATAGTTATCTTTCTTACCCAACACTCCTCACCCGTTGCTCTGTTCATTAGTCATTACTCTTTCTTATTTAACTGCTCAAAGTTCTTAACCCCCCCTTTTTTTTTGTTTCACCATTTTCAGCGGCTTGATTTGGTTTCTTTGTCTTTGGTGGGTTTTTTTTGCTTCTGGGTGGTGTTTTTTGGGGGTGGCGATGGAAGATGGAGAGTGGGTTCTGGTGCGGAAACCAGCTGAGAAGGACTTTTGGAAACCCACCTCCATGGTCCTTGCTGCCGACACTTCCAAGCCGTTAAAAGTTACGTTCAACGGGCCTGCCAAGCACTGGACCGACGCAATTCCCATCGGAAATGGTCGCCTTGGCGCCATGGTGTGGGGCGGCATTGCAGCGGAAACACTTCAGCTCAATGGTAATGAAATTCCAAAAGCACCCCATTACATACTTTGTTTAGGAAAAAAAGAGGAAATTTTTTGTTATTTTTCTTTCATTATACATATTCTTAAAGCTTTTTTTTTTATCCTACTTGTGGCACTTTTAGTATAGTTTTTGACTTTCTGCACCATTAGATCTTTGTCTTTGGCGAATATAAGGAGCAATTGAAGATTTGAAATGCAATGATGTGAATCAGTTGATGTTTTCATAGTTTGTATAAAAGCAAAACTTTAATTAGCCGATATTGTATTGAATTGCTTTGTAGAGGACACTTTGTGGACTGGGGTTCCAGGGAATTACACGAATCCCAATGCTCCAGCCGCCCTATCCGGGGTTAGGAAACTTGTTGATAATGGTGATTATGCTGAGGCTACAAAAGCAGCGGTCAAGTTGTCAGATAATCCCTCTGATGTATGTTTTATATATATATATATATATATATTTCAAATCTCTAGCATAACTATTCTGTTAATCATGAATGCAAATGCAAGTGAGTTCGGGGTTTTTAATGTTATTTCCATTTGGAAACCGTATTGCCAGGTGACATTTGAAGTTTAGTTACTAGAAAACTGTTATTTGGAATTGTTGCATTTGTTGTATGATCAGAACATAGGCCTATGTTATTCGAGTCAGATGTGAGTATCAGATATGAGAATGTGTCCAACACGAGTATATTCAATTTTTTCTTTAAGTTTTTCCATAGCTTTGAAGGGTCATATTTCTATAGCTATGTCCGGAAATGTGTTGGATCTGGGTGCTTAAAAAAAAAAAAAAGAAGAGTCGAACCAACATACTATGGGGCTTAAACATAATACTACCACCACAAATTCTGAAGCAGAAGAGACATGATGAAAGAGGGACTACAAAAATATTTGTTGCATATTTTATGCATGTTTTAGCTGCAACTAAATTTTGCTACTGCTGATTGGGAAAGCAGTGAATGCCCTCATTTATTCGTGCTGTCCTGTATTCTGTAGTCAGTTTGCCCGTGAGATCTATTTTCAATATTCTTATTGCCACCGAGTTTCTATTCATAGGAAGCTGTTGAGATTTGACTTCAACTTCAATGAATTCTTACTTTATGTAACTAATCAAGTTCTTGTTCAAGCTCTATATTCCAATGCTCTCTTTTTTTTCCTTTTTTGGTAATTATGAAGGTTTACCAGCTTCTGGGGGATATCAAGCTAGAGTTTGATGATTCGCATACGAAGTATACGGAGGGCACTTATAGCAGAGAGCTTGACTTGGAATCTGCAACGGCAAGAGTGAAATATTCCGTTGGTGATGTTGAATTTAGGAGGGAACATTTTGCTTCAAATCCTGACCAGGTTATAGTAACAAAGATTTCCTCAAGCAAAGCGGGGTCTCTGTCATTTACTGTTTCCCTAGACAGCAAGTTACACCATCATTCACAAGCAAACGGGCAAAATCAGATTATAATGCAAGGGAGTTGTCCTGGTAAAAGGATCCCACCAAAACTTAGTGAAAATGAGAATCCAAAAGGAATTCTGTTTACTGCAGTGCTTGATTTACAGATTAGTAAGGGAGGTGTCGTACATACTTTAGATGACAAGAAGTTGAAGGTTGAAGGTTCGGATTGGGCTGTTTTGCTTCTGGTAGCTTCGTCTTCATTTGATGGCCCGTTCACTATGCCTTCAGATTCTAGGAAGGATCCAACTTCGGAGTCCCTGAATGCAATGAATTCTATAAAAACCTTGTCATATACTGATCTTTATACCCGCCATTTGGATGATTATCAGAATCTTTTTCATCGTGTCTCTCTGCAGCTTTCGAAAAGTTCTAAGAGCAATCTAACAGATGCCTCTCTGGAGACGAAGAAAGTTAAATGTTCTACAACAAATTCATATGCCAGTAAAAGCGAAGATGATGCAGTCTCAACCGCTGAGCGGGTTAAATCTTTTCAGACAGATGAAGATCCTTCCTTTGTGGAGCTCTTGTTTCAATATGGTCGGTATTTGCTTATTTCTTCTTCAAGACCAGGAACTCAGGTGTCAAACCTGCAGGGTATTTGGAACAAGGATATTGAGCCAGCATGGGAGTATGTTTTCAACTGTCTCAAAAACACTGTCTTGTTCCTTCCCTTGTACTTCCAATTTTTTTTTCCGGCTTGTTGCAATTTCCTCCTACCTGTTTAAATGTGCTAAATCAGCGATTGCTCAATACATTGCATATATTTTGTATATAACTGAAACAAATAAGCAGCAGCGATTGCTTCTGCCAATATAATTACCAACTAAACAAACTTAAGTTCCATAGCGATATGCCTATATCAGGATTTGATAATTTTTTTCCTTTTTCATTTTTTGCATTGACAGTTGTGCTCCTCATCTCAATATTAATCTGCAAATGAACTATTGGCCATCCCTTCCTTGCAATCTTAAAGAGTGCCAGGAGCCGTTGTTCGATTATATTTCCAGTCTGTCAATCAATGGGCGTAAAACTGCAAAAGTAAGTTTCTTTTGTTGTTTTTCTCTTCTAAGAGTCTACTTAGTGCATGTAATATTTAGTTCCAGGGAATTTTTCTCTTTTAGATACGAGCGATACCCTTTAAATAGTGTTGGTCATAACATCTGAAGTGAGTTGTCTTGTTATTTCTTCCCCTTAGTTTTACATCAAATTTTCATGTTTGCATACCTTGGCATCTTCAAAAAATGGCCCAAAGCTACCACAATGACTGTCAACCTTGGCATCTCTGGTATCTGTTTGTTGCAGGTGAATTATGAAGCAAGTGGTTGGGTTGCACATCAAGTGTCGGACATATGGGTGAAAACGTCACCGGATCGAGGTGAGGCTGTATGGGCTTTATGGCCGATGGGGGGAGCATGGCTTTGCACTCATTTATGGGAGCATTTCACCTATACAATGGACAAAGTAAGATCGTGCGATTATTATTTTTATTTTTATTGTTTCGGCTTCTAATTTTTTATTTTACATCTGTGAGTTTTTTGTTATCAACTTCACTGCCGACTCTTTTTTGAAGATGTCATGCAAAAATGGCTCACAGGAATGCTGCTTAATAGCTTCATATCTTTTATCATTTTAAAGGATTTCTAATTTTTTTTCTGCATAATTAGGATTTTCTAAAAATTAAGGCGTATCCTTTGTTAGAAGGATGTACATCATTTCTTCTGGACTGGTTGATTGAGGGCCCTGGAGGATATCTGGAAACCAACCCATCAACTTCTCCTGAGCATATGTTTGTTGCTCCTGATGGTAAGCCTGCTAGCGTAAGCTACTCATCGACCATGGACATTGCAATCATAAGAGAAGTGTTTTCCGACATCATTTCCGCAGCTGAGGTGAAGTTGTTATTTTATGCTATTTAAAACAGGCCAAGTTTTCTGTGTAATATTCTCCGTATCTTTATAACCTAATTAGTTTCTTAAAAGGCAGGTTTTGGGAAGAACGGATGATGCTCTCATTGGAAAAGTCCGTGAAGCTCAGACAAAGTTGCCACCTACAAAAATTGCTAGGGATGGTTCCATTATGGAATGGGTATGTAAACCGGATCCCATTATTTGTTAGAGTTTTTATATTTGTGTTCATCAAGGTAGATGAAAATATTCCTTGCTTTTGGAGCAGGCACAAGATTTTCAGGACCCAGATGTGCATCACCGACATGTATCACACCTTTTTGGCCTGTTTCCCGGGCACACAATTACCGTTGAAAAGAATCTGGACCTTTGTAAAGCTGCGAATTATACCCTCTTTAAAAGAGGTATGTGTGTTACAATGACTTCATGGTGAATATGCATATCATTACAACAAAGAAATAAGTAAACATGAATTAAGCATTTTGGCAATATGATTACAGAATTTCAACTAAAATTTTGAAATGCAAAGACATGTTAGGCAATACTCGAATTGGTAGGTTCTGTATGACAAATGCATGTTGCCTGAAGCTTCCTAGATTACTTTTGTTTTAAGCACGTTGTCTTCCGAACTTCGATAACCATGGATTAACAGATTCTAGAGCCACTAGTTTATGCAAACTGTTGCATTGGTACAATACGAGCCCTGATGACTGTTGCAGAAACTAGTGCCAGTGACCAAATGAATATTTATGTTATTTCAACTTTACTATTATAATATGTATCTTAAGCAGTATGCTTACTTTGATTATAATCCGAAACAGGGGAGGATGGTCCAGGATGGTCCACTACATGGAAAATTGCTTTGTGGGCACGTCTTCACAACAGCGAGCATGCTTACCACATGGTCAAGCATTTAATTAATTTGGTGGATCCGACTCGTGAAGCTGACTTTGAGGGAGGACTCTACAGCAACTTGTTCACCGCGCATCCTCCTTTTCAAATTGATGCCAATTTTGGGTAACCTGCATTCCTCGTTATTTTTCCCAGATTTTATAGCAATTATCATTTCAACTTGCCTAGAATTAATTCCCGCTTCCGACATTGATATGTCCTTTTGCTGAAGTAAAATTAATTGGCATAGAGAGGGAATAGTTAATGGGATCTATGTTCCGACTCGGATATAAGTATCGGATATAAGTATGTATCTAATGTGGGAATATTTGGAGGATTCTTGAAAGATTATGTCCCATACCTGTGTCCAGAAATGAGTTGGACATAGGTGTCGGGTATGAGTACTTCAAGAAAAATGACAAGTTGGAGGAACATAGAATGGGATTATATGCAACTTTAGGACACTAGGGTATTTGGCTATACTTTTTAGGATTTGGAATCCAGTTTAAAACTCTATTGAACTCTTGTTAGTGTTAGGGATAATATCTAATTGGCAGCTTTTATACCAGTTTTTCAGCTGCAGTTGCCGAAATGCTTGTTCAAAGCACTACGAAGGATCTATACTTACTCCCGGCTCTTCCCCGGGATAAATGGGCGAATGGTTGCGTGAAAGGATTGAAAGCACGCGGTGGGGTGACAGTCAACATATGCTGGCAAGAAGGAGATCTAGAGGAAGTCGGGCTTTGGTCGATGGAACAAAATTCTGTCAGAGGGTTACATTATAGGGGAACTACGATGACGGCAAAGATATCAAGTGGGAAAATTTACACCTTCAACAGACAGTTAAAATGCGTTAAGACATCCCCTTTTTAGGAAGCGGCTTTTCCCTGAAAGACATTGAGATCAACTTCTATCTCCATGTTTGAGCAATGCATTTATTTATTTATTTTGTTTCTCGTAATAAAATTTTGTAGTGGAACTTTGGGTTCTTTTGCATGCTTGTTTCATTCATTTTTCCATCATTTCTTTCTGCATTTTTTTTTCTTTCAACCATTGATTGTTAACTTTTAAGATTATGTATTACATTCCTGTTATCGGCGTCCAATTATCATTGTCGGTTGCAGAAATGCTTGTTCGAAGAACAATGGAAGAGCTTTACTTTTGAGTCGTGCTGATCTTCGGCTGGATAAAGAGTTAAAATGGATGTTTGAGAGGATTGATGGCACGTGGTTGAGTGATAGTCAAACGTTAATTTGCTAGAAGAAAGAAAGGGAAAATCTCCATGAAGTTGGTGTTTGCTTAAAAGCCCAGATTTCTTTGAAAAAGATTGACATTACATTATAAAGAAACTATATTGTTTCATAACTGATGCCAAATGAAAAAGAAAAACCATGGTATTTGTAAATCTGTTCTTTGGAAAAAGAATTTACACATAAAATGGACTCTTTGAGAACAATGAGGATCATTTAAGTAAAAGTCCAAACGATCAAATGGACCGCAGAGTCCTTAATCATCAGCCTGCTTCCAAAACCAGAAAACCCAAATATATTTTGATGGTTAGGCTCTAGATAATAATAAAACAAAGAAAAAAATAAAAAAGAACTTCAAATAGAATCCGGAAAGGAAGAATTTTTGCAGTCAAGGTGGATTAATTCGTATATCTTACAATTTTCAGTCTGGATAATGGGAGATGAAGAGTGGATTATGATTCGGAAACCCACGATGTCGGACCTCTTGAACCCGTGCTCGATGTGTTCCTCTCGCTCCCAGTGTTCAACTTCAGGGCAACTGAAAGTCATCTTCAACGAACCTGCTAAGTACTGGACTGACGCACTTCCCGTCGGCAATGGTCGCCTCGGTGCCATGATTTGGGGTGGCGTCGCTTCGGAACTTATCCAGCTTAATGGTTCCCTTTTTTCAGAAATGTTATCAAATCCTTACTTTTCTGAATTTCTCTTACCCTCATGTTTGGTACATTTTTTCGGAAGCCATTTCCGATTCCTAGCACCAAGCATTAAAAAAAATGAAGAAGTGAATAATAAGACCATTAGAAATTTATAATTGCACTGTCTGCATATTATGGGTAAAATTACTGGAAAATGACTATATATTATGAATTGCTTTGTAGAGGACACACTTTGGACTGGGGTTCCTGGAGACTATACAAATCCCAGTGTTCCAAATGCACTATCGGAGGTTAGAAATCTTGTTGATAGTGGTGAATTTGCTGAAGCTACTGTAGCAGCAGCCAAGTTGGTTGGAAATCCCGCTGAGGTATGTTGCTTCATATCCTTTAATTTTCATTTTTTTTTAAAATGAAAAACTTGTAAATAGGAATGCAATATTATAGAATCGCCAAACGATTCATATGGTTTAAGACTTAAAGTTGTGAATTAGATGTTAGTTTTGGTTGTTCTACCCGAAAAAATTGAGGTTGTTCTAAGAAGTTTATCTGGGTGGTTGACTTTTAATGATGAAGGTTTATCAACTACTTGGTGATATCAAGCTGGAATTTGACGATTCTCATTTGAATTATGCTAAAGAAACATATCGAAGAGAGCTGGACTTGGATAATGCAACTGTGAGAATAAAATATACCGTGGGTGGTGTAGAATTTTTGAGAGAGCATTTCGCCTCTAATCCCGACCAAGTAATAGTTACAAAGATTTCTGGAAGCAAACCTGGGTCTCTATCCGTTACTGTATCTCTGGACAGCAAGTTAGATCACCATTGTCAGATGAACGGAAAAAGTCGGATTATAATGGAAGGACATTGCCCTGAGAAAAGAATCCCACCACAAGTGTATGCAGATGATAATCCAAAGGGTATCCAGTTTTCTGCTATTCTTGATTTACAGATTAGTGAGGGGAGTGGCATGATACATATTCTGGATGACAGCAAGTTGAGGGTTGAAGGTTCAGATTGGGCTATTTTGCTTCTGGCGGCATCATCTTCATTTGATGGGCCATTCACCAAGCCTTCAGATTCTAAGAAAGATCCTACTTCAGATTCTCTCCGTGTCTTGAAGTCAATTAGAAATCTGCCATATGCTGAGCTTTATGCTCATCATTTGGATGACTATCAGAATCTGTTCCACCGTGTCTCACTGCAGCTTTCAAAAAGCTCTGGCTCTAGTTTTTGTCTCATGCAAAATCAAGATGATAAAGTTTCAACGGCTGAGAGAATTAAATCTTTTCAAATGGATGAGGACCCATATCTAGTCAAGCTTCTGTTCCAGTTTGGTCGATATTTGCTTATTTCTTCTTCACGGTCTGGAACTCAGGTGGCAAACTTGCAAGGAATATGGAACAAAGATCTTGAGCCAAAATGGGAGTATGTCCACATTCTGTTTCTCTTATTTCTCTCATTTTAGTCCCACTCTCCAATTTTAACACATGCATGTGTGATGTTTGTTATGCGGAACCTTATATGATCTACTGATCGGGATTGTGACTGATTATGTAATCTCTGTCCTCAGTTCTGCTCCTCATTTGAATATCAATCTTGAAATGAATTATTGGCCTTCCTTGCCTTGCAACCTTAGTGAATGCCAGGAGCCCTTGTTTGATTTCCTCATTTCCCTATCAGTCAATGGATGTGAAACTGCAAAAGTAAGTGTCTTCCCTTTACACTAAAACCTGCTACATTGATTTAGTCTGATATGTTGTTTACACGTGCTAAATTATGCGGTCGGAATCAAGCATTCAGATTCTCGCATTTACTTTAAAGTCACAGGTCCTGCATTTTCCCTAGTTAGATATCTTACTTCTTAGTGGGGTTTTGCTTAACTGGGCAAGTAACATACTCCCTTCTTTTCCCACCTAGAAGCCATAGTTGTACAGCAGTAGACCTTGACAGTATTATTATCTTAGGACTTATGAGGCATATTTTCTATCTTTTTCTATTCTGCATTTTTTCATGTGAAATTTTCTTTGTAATTCACTTAATCTAACAGGTCAACTATGAAACAAGCGGTTGGGTTGTACATCATAAATCTGACATATGGGCAAAATCATCAGCAGATGCTGGTCAAGTTGACTGGGCATTATGGCCCATGGGTGGAGCCTGGCTTTGTGTCCATCTGTGGGAGCACTACGCATATACCATGGACACTGTGAGATCCTCATATTTGTAACTTTTTTTCTCCCATTACCTGGTAAAACATCACCGTAAAAGTTAGTTCCTTGTTAGAAGAATGCTATTTCTCTCATCTCAGTTTTTTATTTTTTTATTTTTGGCTGTTGTACATTAAGTGCACAATATGAGGTGCCTTCTTGACCAAAAGAAAAAGTTTTTACGATTCTATCATTAACTGAGAAGAATTTACTAAGTTAAATCTTTCATGCTGATACTTCCATGTTCTTATGGCATATTACATTATGAAATGACTTGTAACTATTTATATCATTCTATGCAATTAGGATTTTCTTAAAGAAAAGGCATATCCTTTGTTGGAAGGATGTGGGTTATTCCTGTTAGATTGGTTGATCCAAGGGCAAGGAGGTTATCTTGAAACTAACCCATCAACCTCTCCTGAACATGACTTTATTGCTCCAGATGGTAACCTTGCTAGTGTGAGCTATTCATCAACCATGGACATGGCAATCATAAAAGAAGTCTTCTCTGTGATTGTTTCAGCTGCTGAGGTGAATCCCTTATTCTTAAGTTAATGAGAAGAATCCTAGTTCTCCATTTCTCTAAATTCGTTATATTTTAAAAAAATGGTGCAGATTTTGGATAAAAATGAGGATGATCTAGTAAAAAGAGTGCGTAAGGCTCAATCGAGGCTTTATCCAACCAAAATTGCTAAAGATGGTTCCATCATGGAATGGGTATGTCAGTAACTTGACAAAATTTGAAGTAATTTTTCCAGACCTTGATTTTGAGTCATTAGTTCTTCTGTGTGCCAAATCTGTTGATATTTTCTGGTTAAGAGTTTACCTCTTTGATAGACAGGCACAAGATTTTCAGGACCCAGACGTGCATCACCGACATCTTTCACACTTGTTTGGCCTTTTTCCTGGACACACAATGACGATTGAAAGTACACCAGACCTTTGCAAAGCTGCGCAGCGTACACTACATAAACGAGGTTGGTCTTTCTTTGCCATCTCCACAGTTTGTTTTAGTGTTTCAGCACACTTCTGTGTTATTGATCTAGAATATCCACACTCTGCGGGTAGTGTCCTGCTATGTTGCTCGACCCTTCATTTTTCTTGAAGTACTTGTATCCAACACCCGTATCTGATGCGTATTTGAAAATGGGCATGGGGATAGACTCTCCAAGGACCCTCCAAAGACTTGGGAAAACTTAAAAAAAATTGAACATGTCTGTGTCAGACGCATACTCGTATCCACTATCCAACACTCACATCCGAGTCGAGTATCATTGGTGTCCTGTGCCTTTTTGGTTTTTAACTTGTTGCTTTTTTATGGTGATAGCCTAATCCTCAAGAGTAAAGGCATTATATAATTTATAAAACATATGAAAGATGTTAATATTAATCGTCTGACATTATATAATTTATTGCATGTGAAAGATGTTTGTACAATGGGCTGAAGGAAGGTGTTTATGTTTCTGGAATCAACTTATTTGCCTAAGGCTAAGTTGAATTTGTTGTCTCAGAGTCTAAAAGCAATTTGTGGATCCTATCTAAAAAAAGCAAATAGCTCAAAAGTTCATTTCTTTATGCTATCAACTGTTTTTGTGTAAAATTTAGGCTTCAAGCTGACTATTTTTGAGAGTAACAGTTAGGTAGTGTTTTCTCTTATACTTTCATCATTTTACCAGGAGAGGAGGGACCAGGATGGTCAACCACGTGGAAAGCTGCTTTGTGGGCACGTCTTCATAACAGTGAGCACTCATATCGGATGGTCAAACATTTAATATCTTTTGTGGATCCAGAACATGAGAAAGCTTTCGAAGGTGGGATATACAGTAATTTATTTGCAGCACACCCTCCTTTTCAGATAGATGCCAACTTTGGGTAAGCTACAGCGTCTGTTTTTGTCATCAATTAGGTATGGCATTTGGTTCTAACTACTCTAGTTTGATTCTAGCATGTTGCCGTCCATTCTTTTACAAACTCTAGAAGTAAAAGAATATCGTTAGGTAGAAGTTCCGTGCCTCTCTCGTATTTTTTTATATCTAGTGATGAACATCTATGCTAACTTTCCATTTTTTTTTTGTTTGTAGATTTCTTTTTTATTGCATAGATTGTTTTTGAATAATTTCACTTATGATCATAAAAGAAGTTATTCAGTTGAATTTTTTAATCTAGTTGTTTTTAGCGAATGCTGCTTTCAAACATTTGTAACATATAAACTGACTAAGGTGTTATTTTTGGGAATTTTGGCATCAGTCTTACTGCAGCAGTTGCAGAAATGCTAGTTCAAAGTACCTTGGAAGACCTATACTTGCTTCCTGCTCTTCCCTGGGATAAATGGGCGAATGGGTGTGTTGAAGGATTGATGGCACGCGGGGGAGTGACGGTCAACATTTGCTGGAAAGAAGGAAATCTCCATCAAGTAGTTCTTCTGTTGAAAAACCGGAATTCTTTGAAAAGATTACACTATAGAGAAACTATGGTACCCGTAAGCCTATCCTGTGAAAGAACTTACACATTCAACGAACAGTTAGAATGTGTGAATACTTACTCCCTCCCGTAATGAAAAAGATCGAACGTGGATCCTTACGGTGTATCTATGATCAATAAACTTGAGGAACTTTGATTCCTTCTTTGTGCTTCATTTGTTGCCTTATGTCTCTTTGACTGTTTATCTGATATTCTAGGCTAGTTTTGAACCATGAAATCATTCTAAATTCTAGTTCTAATTTCGTCTGCGGTGATTTGCATTCTTTTGTTCTTTTAATTTGGTTGATTGGTTTTGAGTATTAATCTCTCCAGGATGAATGGCTTTTGTTGAAAATGGCATAGCTTGACCTACTTGCTGGCACACACAATAAGTGTGTGTTTTGAAGAGTGCTTTCAATGGTCCCCAAATGATACGGTAATCTCATTGTTAACAGTTTTAACTACATGAAACTCGAAGTTGCTGCACCAAACATGTAAGACAGCAGAGATTGAATGCATTTGTCTGATACCTGTATATGGTATATAACCGGATATATATATATAGAGATATGATAATCCAAGGATCTTTTAAATATATGAAAATCTAAAATTAATCATATCATCGTCCGACAAATATTCATATTTGATACTAAGACTGAAGTTCAAGTAATATAGGTTTTATCAAGGCCAATGTAGATGGGGCCGCAACTCCAGGCCAGGTGATCCCCCGGCAGGGGTTGTATTTTGAAAGCAACTGCATGCTGTTTGCAGCTGGCCTGAAGGTTAGCTCATCACAAGGGCTTTAAAAGGCAATCGTGGAATAAGACTTGGTGGTGTGAATAAGATAAAGCAACCTGTTTAGGAGAAAGATCCATCGGTCAAGTTATTTTGGAGGTGTAAGAAATTACTTCTAAAGAATTTGCATTGTCAAGCAAACCAGTGTGCAAATATCCTTGCATACATGCTTGACGAAGCAAGTTAGCTGAGGTCTTGCCGAGTTGGATCGGCCTCCATTAAAGGCGCATCGAGTGCAGAAGATTGTGGGTAGTCAAGGCCTAGATAGTCTGGATCAACTTGAAACAATTGAAAGGCCCATAAAGAGTCCTCAAAAGTTCAGCCTCAGGGAAAATTACCCAAACAAGCCCCTTAAACCCTAACCAAAACCTCACTGCATTACTGCATTCGGCTTCTCTGTTTCAAATCACTCAAGGTTACACTCTCAACCAAAGGCCAAAACGCTTCCCTGGGAAAATGGCTTGGCGCGGTGCAGGATCCCTCTCTCGTTCCATCATGTCCGCCGCCAGAGCTCCATCGCTCCGCACCCCTCCACCTCTGCCTGGCCTCCGTCCCCCGACTTCATCTGCTCCCCGCCTCCACTCTCACCGCCTCTCCTTCGCCCCTTCCAGGTCATGTCTTTAAACTCTCTCTTTTGGCCTCCTTATTAGATGGAAGTGATGAAAAAGAAGAAAAGAGACGGGAAATTTGCTAATTTTTCGTTCAACATTGATTTTTATTGTAAATGTATTTGAAATAATTGTTGATGGGAAATTATTGACTGCGAAATTAATTCGAGATCCGATTCCTTTCGTGTTTTTGAATTTATTACTATCTTTTATCATCTCGCATATTGATTGGAAAATATAGCAGTAAAATAAATGTCTAGTGAAAATTCTGGGTCTTGTTATTTTCTATTAATTAGATGATTCTAATTTCTCCAGTTTCAAGTGTGGGATTAAAAAGGGCTCTTAAATTTCTAAGGCCATGTAGTTTGTTGGGATTCATACAAGGTAGTGAGGGACTGTTTTATATGAAAAAGGAATTCGAGTTTGCTGACATTTTTCTATTGGCAAAAATGAAGCTGCAATGGCTAAAGACAATTTTGGTTTGCTTCATGTTTGTTTCAGGAATTTGGGAGAATTGGGATGTGTCCAGTCGTTCTTGCCTCTGCATAGCTTGGTTCCCATGGCGCATCTTACTTCGCACCTGACGGTTAACACGCGCGCTTGTTGCGAGCTCTCTCATGGTACCTTCTGCCATTCTTGTCAGGATCGCTAGTAGGCGCTTTGTGAGTCTTACTATTTCTAGGATACATGGAAAAATAAAAAATTAGAACAGAGTTTTTTCTGCATTCTTGTTATTCACATCTCTTGAGTCTTCAATAACTTCAAATATGCAAAGTATATTTGGTTTTTGTTATAATTGCTTTATAATTTTGGTGTTGAGTTTACATAAAAATACATAAATTCGGTAAATTTGTTAGTTCTTTTAAATTTGGTTAATGAGAAGGAATTGGGATTGGGATTGATAGGGAGGAATGGAAAGATGGGTGACGCACGCCAACTTTCAATCAGCTAAGGAGAGAGAATGATGCCGCATTGTAGGTTTCTTTTATTATTGTTAGTACTATTATTATCGTTTTACCCTTTATTATGAAAGTATAAAGAAATGTACTTAATCAACACTTTTGTACAAAGTAAATGGATAAATTTTAACCCTTTTTTCCTCTTTTTTTTTTTTTAATAAATACTTTCAACCTATTTTATTTGGACTTTGGTACGAGTGTTGGACACAGGACTGTTTAATATTTTTCAAGATTTTTATGTATTGGAAGGGTCTTTTGAAGAACATATCCTCATACCCATGTTTGGATATGCATCGGAAATAGGTGTCGGATACTGGTTTTTAAAGAAAAATGAAGGGTCGGAGCAACAAAGAATTCAGTGATCTAGCTCTTTAATATGTTGGTTACTGAGTGTTGCCGCTGGCATGAGCAATTTGACAAAAGACAGGGTCAAAAGACCTAACATTTCCTTGTTGATTCGCAGTGATCTTGATATGCTCCTAACCTTTTAATCCTTTTTTTTTTTACAAAGCAACTATTCTCTGACTTTAATTCATGTTTTTCTTGCCTAGATTTTTAACTGTTGCACCACATTTTTTTCCATATATTAAACTCTAATAAAAAGAAAAAGAATCTGTCTTTACCTGTTTAACTTTAGCTGTTAAAATATTTGATCCTTACTGTTTTGTAGAACGTTTCATGCAGCTGATTTAGTACTTTGTACCCGGAAAGGGTAGGAATTCTTCACAACTGAGTCTCATGTTTGTGTGTAACACGGTCATTGGTATTTACTGCGATCGGCAACTCAGTAGTTAACCACAAATATTAGGTATCCAAAGATCACTTAAATGCTTACATTCATTGATTGCACTATACTTCAAACCAAATTGTTCTCTAGTTAAAACAGTAACATGTTAGGGTGACAAAGCGTTTCTCATATTTTTGGTGATCATTCAAATCATTTTGCTAACTTGCCACAACTCTTGGGAATTTTTTGTGCTTTTGTCTCTTTCTTGTTGAAGATTTCTGTCATTGACTAGTGCGCGTTGCATGTAAGAAAAATTGATATTCAATAATTATTTGTTGGTTGAACAACATTTGCTAGACAATAAATAAATTTGATATAACTTGAGGTGAACTTTTGTAACAGCTTATCCAAAGTGATTGAGAACCTTATGTGGATAAATTTTTTGCACTTCCATTGCAGGTACTTGAAAGGCCATGGATTAGCACAGCCGAGTGCAACAACCAATGGGGGGTTTCGGATATTAGTTTGTCCCGTGGGAGTCTGATGCAAGGTTTTCTGAGTATAAAATCTCAATAAAAACATGTTTTCTTTTTATGCTACTGCCTTGAAGAAACCTGCAATTTTTAATTTTCATATATGATCAACATGTAGGCAATTTAGTTGCTCCTATTGATCAATGCCTTTGGTTTGTGATTACTTTTTGTGATGCGTTATGTTTACTATGTTACTCAAACTCAGGTACGAGTATGTGTCTAACACGAGTACGTTTAATTTTTTTTAAGTTTTCTTCATGTATTTGGAGGGTCCTTAAAAGTCATATCCGCATACTCATGTCCGAATATATGCCGGACCCGAGTTTTAGATATAAGTATTTAAAGAAAAATGAAAAGTCGTAGCAGCTTTAACATAACTTTTGGTTAGTAATATTCTATGATATGATTTCACATTTCTTATGCACATAAAAAAAATTCACAATGATTGCATGAACTAGTGCACATGCTGTTGAGTTTTTTTTTTTTTTTTTTTTAACACTTATGGCCAAAACCAGTGCACATGGGGTGCCTCTAATGAGTTCAAGCAGTTCTTGCTGTCAAATCCATGTAGCATGACCCACTTGATCGACATGTTTGCGGAGCAATTGAAGCTCCAACTTTGAGATTTTGTGGATTTGCCAAAACAGTTGGTCTTTTACTGAGAGATGGCCCATGTGCATCAATCCCCTTGCTTTCCTATTTCCGCTTACTTGAGCTTTCCTCCATTGCACTTTCTGAAATAGAGAAAGAAATTGTAGATATTTTAATATTACTTCTTAAGAGTGATGATATGAATTAGGGGTGAAATTGAAATGCATCAAACTCAAGCTATAAGAAGCTTGTCTTGAATTTTGAGTCAAGCTTGATCGAGTTTTTACTTGTAAGATTCGAGCTCGATCCGAGATAAAAATAAAACTTTTCGTGCTCGCTTGATTAGGCTCGTTTAGCTTGATTCTCATCTTCAACTTCAAACTTGATAAGTTGTTTAAGCTTGTGAGCTACTCTAATCAAATACTGATGCTCGAATTTGATTCATTTGATGGCTTAAGAGCTAAACCTGAAAAGCTTGCGAGCATAAATGTCTCATTATATTCTTAGCATGAACCATCGATGTTTAAGTCTTGGGTTCTTATCCTTGACATTAAATTGCTAGTATATTGATGGTAATATAATTCCAAGAATCCTCTTACCTTTAGGAAAAGAAATAGTAACAAATTATTTGAAACTCAAATCATACTTTACGTTGCTTTGGAGACATCCAATGAAATTAGAATGATACTGTGAAGATTAGCATGGCCCTTACTAAGGATGACGCACACAAATTGATAAATATTTAAATTAATAATGCAAAGAAAATCATACATCAGGATTCAGGGTGGAATTGTTATCTCCCAAAAAAAAAAAAAAGTGGTTTTGAGTTTATCCGTGTAAACAAGAGTTTTTGCCCCCACATGCAATGCGATCTGTTGACTGTGTCCACGTAGTGGTGGCGACTATTTGGGGAGAACTGATCCTTCTTGATGGAATTGGGAAAGGTAAGTGAAATACAAGTACTAGCCTTTTTGTCACCACTTGTCCATCAGTATCCTTTTTTTCCTGACCCAATAGTCCATGATCGTTACTGCAATCAAGGTTTACTCTTTGCTATTTGTTGACACCAAAATTGGTCATAGAATTTAGGCAAGGAAATTAGTCATAAATTCCTAATTCATGTTAAATTTGGTTTAAATTAATTAATTAGTGATTAATTAATCAGTTAAAAGCAATTAATGTCCAGAATTGAGTTTTGGACGTCTCTCTCGCATTCGTACCAGGATTTGTGTTCAATTAGCATTTGTGCAAACAATAGGACCCTTTTAAAAGAGAAATCTTTTTGGTTTAAACTAGAAGAGACATATTTTTGAGTAAAAAAATGTTGCGAGATTTATAAGTATTTAAAGAAGACAACTTTTAATGTAAGCGTACACGAAAATGACGATCAAATCTTGGTATATAACATAACACGGAAGACATGTAAAAAAATTCGAAAATTAGAAACCGGTGATTCCTCATTCTTTATTATTTCGGGTTTTGTTTAATTTACTTTCCTCTTTTATAACTTGAATGAAAAAGGCTGGGTTCAAATTCTCGTATCACAATCAGAAAAGCATCCAACCCAGTTGGCTTATGGAGATTCTTAGATTCATAAAAAGTGATAGACATATCCCCTTCTACGAATAATCATCGTTCATCAGTAATCACCTCTTTATCCCCTCACGACTATTAGGCGTCGTCACCATCATTTATCTTTGTTATTCTGTTCTTTTGCATCAATAACTTATTCTGGAGAATCCATTTAAAAAATAAAAGGTAATGCAATACGTAATCAGTCTCATTTTTACTTTTTTTGTCAAAAACAAATATTAATGGTTAAACTTACGATCGTAAATTATATATATATATAAATATAATTTATTATTTGCTAAATTTATTTTCTTTTATAACTAAAAAGAATATAACATGTTATAACCTATTTTAAAAATTATTTAAAAATAATATTTATATTTATAATTATAATTATTATGTTTTACAATATAATCACTACTTCTTCGGTCCCCTTACGTTGGAAGAACCTGTAAGCAATAGTGCAGTACTGTTGCATGTTCTTTCGCACCACTTGTGTAGGCTGATAACGGATAATATGTATTCAGATATTTATAATTATTTTATTTTATATTAATTTAGATATTATAAATTTAAATTATATAATTATTAATTATAGTGAATTTAAAATGAATGTAAATATAAATTTTAGATATTCATTATTTGAATTCATATTAATTTTATAGATAATGAGTTCGGATAGTCGAATCTTATCGAAATTTACGTTACTTTTTCAGATAATTGATTTAATCT
>JBBYHO010428262.1:4314-25735 GCA_038382025.1 Adansonia gregorii
CATATTAATAGTGCTTTTTGTTTCTTTTTCTCTTCGTAGAACATAACTATTGAAATATATATATATATATATATATACGTAAAGCTTAAAAAACAAAGATTAAATAGAAATATTTTTGTTTACGTGAATATAATGAATCCAATGAATTTTTCTTTTTTTTTTTGTTAGAAAGTTACCGTAATTACCTTTGTTGGTCCTTGAAGTTTCCTATACATATTTTTATATATCATTAGAGTAAACTAACTTATTCATGATTTGGTCAAATTAGGTTGTAGTCCAAAATTTTTAAATTTTTTATTCGAGTCTAGTTTAGATTGAAGCCAGGTTGGGTTGACTCAATAGCCCATTTCATAATTTAAAAAATTATTTTTATATTAATATTTATATATTTTTATAATTAAATTTAAATAAAAATATATTTTATTAATAAATAATAATTTAAATCAAATCGATCTAAATTTATAAAAATCTCATTTAAAGCTCAACTCGAACATTTTGAATAAAACGATTAACCCAACTCTTAGAGAAATCTATTTAAAACCTAGATATGATTACTGAGACTTGAGTTCTGCAACATAAAAATATTAGGATAGGTGCTTTATTCAAACTTCTTTTTTAAAAAAATAATATATGTAGATTACAATCCACAATGCATGAATCTTGGATTGAAAATTGGGGTCAAGGAAAACCGTTTGTTTGATAAATAAAATTCAAGAGTAAGAATATTCAGTATGCAAACAAATTAATGAACTCATTATAAATAATAGGATCTAACAGTAAATACGTGCATGTATTTATATTGGTTTAAAATTAATTAATTCTTTACTTTTTAACAATTTTATTTACATTGATATTTTAATAAATTTATTGTTAGATTCAGTAATTTAATTATAGTTATTTTATATAAAATTTTGAGTCGATCTGATATCTATATTATATCAATCGAGAATTTTATCTTTTATATATAGTTAATGATTAAATTTTTTTATATTAAATAAATAATTGATATTTTTAATTTACTCAAGTTTGATAATTTATAAAAATAGATTATTAAATACAATTATTAAATTAAATAAATATAAATTATGTAAAATATTAGAAAAGTATATTATACAACTATCATCCCTATATAAAAGGTCCAACCGAAAAAAAGAAAAAGAAAAAGCAGATAATAAACAACATATATCCTCAACTACAAATACACAATTATTTGAAAAGGAAAATGAACATTCTCGTAATGTAATAATAATTATATTAAAAATGATGATCCTCTGTATGAATGGATTTCAGACGTTTTTAGGGGATCTATTTAGTATTTTATTCTCTAACCATAGATTTATATTAAAAAAATGAACATTCCTCGTACCTTTCTTTTCTCTCTTCGATCAAAAGAGAAAAAAAAAAAAGGACCATAGAAATATTTTATTATGCCATTTTCTGAATTCATGGTGAAAACACGCTAACTTAAAATAAAATAAGAAAATATGATAAAAATATAATATATTTCATAAATATAATAATAATATAATTAACATTATACGTTTAAATAGGCTTAGCATGATTAATATAATATATTTAATGAATAAATTATCTTGTACACCAATGATAAAAAATTTTATAAATAAGATTTATGGGTGGCACCTATCTCATATAATATATTTAAAATAATAAAAAATAAATACAGTTCATGTCATCTCATGAATTTTATTTGTAAATTTTTTTTTCTTTTCACTATTAGTATATAAGTTAATTATCTATATTTAATACATATTTCATATTTATATTTATAATTCTTTTAATGCAAAAAAATTTATAACATAAAAATACAAAAAGATATTCAAATTCAAACTCTATATTTATTAGATATCAAATAATTATGTAAATTAATTAAATTAAATTAAATTAAATTTTATATTTTATATTTATATTTTTAATATATTTAATAATTTATATTATATTTACATTTATATAATTAATATAATATAAATATGAATCACGAAACACAAGGTATGAAATCTATTTTACAGTCACATAATACTTAAAATATATTTTCTGAAAAAACATATTTCAAAGTAAAATAGGAAGGAAAAGACATCCTCATGCCCATAACTCCTTATTTATGACGTGGGTTCATTTCTTCTACGTAATCATCAGGTCGTTGTATTTTTGTGCACTTTGAGTCCGACCCACCACACTCGGTTGGGAATGACACAGACACTGAATGACGCTACGTAGAAGATTCGGTCAATAATTTTGTCGTTCTCTTATTAACGCCGTGAGCAGAATGATAACGATATGCTTTGAATTTACGCGGGGAAGAATTAGCTGTCATGCAATTGGATTGTGACACCGCAGGCCCCATTAATTTTTGGGTTTCACATTTTGTTTTTCCTTTGCCTTTTTTTGAGTTTCGTTGATCGGGGGACTTGCTGGAGTAAAACCCATAGTTTCATTCAATGGTGCGGTTCCTACGGGACTCAAGGTTTTGTATTTTATTATTCAATGTATTCTATTGGACATTAGTATTACAAGTTTATAACTAATTTGATTTGATGTTCAACTACGTCATATCATAAATTTTACTACATTAAAGCAATTCCTCTCGGCTTGATGAGTTTTTTTTTTTGGGGGTTTGGCTTACATTTTTTTATGAGTAAAGAAATAAAATTTTAAGAGATAATGGGAAAAAAAAGGGAAAGAAAAGAAAGAGGAAAGATTTTTTTTTTTTGAATATTAGTATAATTTACTGTTATTTTTATGTTATAATTATATGTAAGATATCATGTATTCATATATGTTTTAACATGTTAATTATTCGACTTAAATAAGTTTTTATATTTTTATATGTTCTTGTCATATTTATATTATTTTTACATGACATGTTGTATTTTAGTTTTTTTTCTTACTTGTTCATGTCATATAAACACATTATAGTTGACAGATGTCAAATATAATTAGCATTATTCAAATAATTTTAAATTTTGTATCACATATCATCATATTTGTATTCATATTATTTTTTTGTTTTATAATTGTTTTCAAAATATTATATATTTATCTATAAATTTTGATATAATAATAATAATTTGTTCTTTGTAGATTTTGACATGTTTGTTTATTTATGTTGTGTTGATATTATTTTTATATTATATCATATTTTAGCATTTTTTTATATTGTATCATGTAATCATGTCACATTCAAAATTATCAAGTTTAATCAAACATTATTCAAATAACTCTCAAATTTTATCTCATTTGTCGTGTAATAATTGGAAGTTATGTATTTGTCCTAATAAGTATAGTAATTTAGATATCTTACACTTTTCTTTTGTTTGAATAGTTATTTTCGAGTGGAGATATAATTTGTAATAATAATTTAATTTAAATTTAAATTTATTAAATTAAAAATTAAGTCATTATATTTACGTTTGTCATACATTAATATAAATATGTATTCAAAATTTACCTGTCATGTAATGTGGGCATATTTCTAATAATATCAAATAATTGAATCTTTTGTCAAATGAAAAGATAATTGATTTAGTGGTTTCTTAAAGAAACCGGAAGATTTTGGGATTTATAACTTTCTTTTTAATTTTGATTTTATATGTTAATCACTCAATTTAACGAGCAAAAGGAATGTAAAGTTTGTACTTTAAACTACTTATTTGATTTTATGAATATATTATTCAATACAGTTAATTGGTGTATTTTCACCAAAAAGGGCGTAAAAATTAGAAAAACATGGATTGAATATATTTGTATTTTTTTTACACATTGATGAATCCATCAAATAAGATTTATTCACGAGTTAAACAGTTTATCTTTACCTCATCTATATCGGATTGAGATAAAATAAAAACTTTCATAATTCAAACAATCGGACTTGAATTATTGTGTAAGTAATAAAAATATTTTTATTTGAATTTAATTATAATTATTAATATAAAATATTTTTTAATTTTTTAATATTATTTTAAATAGTAATATAAACTTTTAAGTCAGTCTAACCAAAGTTTAGGCAAAAAACATTTCTTAAGTTGTGATCCAACAATCAGCTCATGAACACTTAGACATTGAATACATGTTAATATATATATATATATATATTGCAAATAGAAAAGTAAAGAAGAGCAAACTTTAATTTGTTGATTGTCTTGAATATATTTTTTATTATACTAGTTCGATCTGGCATGTCAAACAATTTTGAACATAAATTAATAAGTTCAAAACTATGTTCTTGATGACTGTGTTTTTCGAAGTAGAGCAGTCAACTGAAAATTAGATTAAAGAACACTTAAGAGAAAATGAATTAAGAAATTACAATTTTACTTCCATGAATTAAAAAAAAATTTCATTTATTTCTATAAATTTACTATACTTATTAGATCTAATAATCTATGTATTTATTTTATGTTATTCTATTTTATCATATCCTCATCGAATTTAAAATATTTTATATTTATATTAATTTTTATATATTAATAATTTATATTATATAATTTTAAAAAATTATATATATTTACTTTAATTGTGTTATATGTATTAATTTATATAATCATATCGTATAGATATATTAAAGTGATTAATTGACAATAAAAAAAAACACCTGACTAAATTATTATATTGAAATAAACAAACAAAATGTACATGGATATTATTGTTACATTTAATGGTTGGTAACGTTCTTTGTTTTTTTTTTCTTTCTACATAATAGATTTCAATTGAGACAAAAGAATAGATTTTAAATATTAAAATTTAAAATTATTAAATATTAATTATAAAATTTTTAAAATTAATCTTATAAAATCAATTTGATGAAATTTGAAGATCTATAAATATGTTTGATAATTACATTGTACCAAATATTTGTTAGGAGAATCCATCACCATGTATCCCAAAAGTTAATGTAAAAAATAATCCATTCTCAAAATAATAAAAAAAAAAAGAGAAAAAAGAAACCATAAGTAATTATGAACCATCATGCACTACTTACCTGCTCTGGACACTTCTGGACTATACACTTGTTTGTTTAGATTTTGTTTAATTTTTCTTTTTAAAAAGCAATCGCAATGTATTAATTATAGAAAAAAAAAAGGTAAATTGAGTTAAAACCCTTCATGCCTATTATAGCTGGACTTGACAAATATAATATTATTATATCATTAAAAATATAATTAAAATAAAATTTTATTAGGTCTAATAAAAAATTATCATTTTTTAAAATATTTTTATTTTAAAAGAAAAATAAGTTACGTTAAAAAGTAAAAAATATTTTTTAAAATCTATAGTTTTGATTAAGTAATAATATAGAAAAGATAATAATAGCTAAGCAGTTTCTATTTATTTTATCGTTATAATTTATATTTAATTTTAACATAATTTTTTTAATTGAGATAATTTGAATTGATTTATAATTTCAACTCAATTAATAATTTTATAATAATATAAAATTTAATAAAATAATAAAAATAATATTTAAATAATATATAAAAATTTATATAATTTTAATTATTAATTTATTAAAATTTATATAAATATATAATATTTTAATTATAAAATTTATAAAAATACTTAATACAACGCGACAGAAATTCATGAACTTCGAAGTCCTGAAAAAAAGTAAGAAATCAGACCATGCAACCAAGACTTTTGCTCCTGTCTTGTTTGTGCCACCTGCTCTGGTCTGTTCTTGCTCTTTCAATTAACTGTCGCTTTCTTTTTTCTCACTATGCTCTGAGCTTTTAAAAAAATTTCTAATCTTTTCCACTCATTCTTATCCTCAACAAGGAGAAAAAAAAGGGAAAAATTTTGATTTTCTTGCACTTTCATAGGAACCAAACGCCACTCTTTTTCATCTTTCCACCACCCCAAGGAAAAAGTTTGCATCTTTTTTACCCAAACTATCATCATCGCTCAAATTCTTACCAACCCCTCTTTTAAAATTTTCTAGCTTCACATTGCATGATTCTGGCTTTATTGGTCTCAGATCAGCAAAACCATGGCCGTTGATTCGGCTGACCGGAAAGAAATCATCTTGAAGATTGATGACAGAAGCAACGACGGTAGTATCTCAACTCCTGCCGCTGGAGCCACCGCCAGCGGTGTAGGTAAGATATGGGGTGAGTCAAGCTATGATTTTTGGAAAGACACTGAGAAAATCAACAGCAAAGGGAAAAATGATAATGCGAACACCAATTGTACTGGCAGTAGTGGTAGTATCAGTAATAAGGAAAGTGAAGGTTTTGATTTCATGCAAAGCAAACAAGCCGCCATGGAAGAAGATCCACCATCAAAGCTAATTGGTCAGTTTTTGCATAAACAAAAAGCTTCAGGTGAGATTTCCTTGGACATGGATTTGGAGATGGATGAACTTCAGCAAGAGCCACCTCATGACATCAGTTCACTGCCTACAGTTGCTGAAACACCTTCACCTTCAACAGCTGCTCTTCCCAGAGTGTCCTTTGAAATGAACCCTGTAAGAAGAAGACATAGTAAAGGCTCATCATCGACAAGTAAAGAAGAGACTGATGGGGTTGTGAAGTGTAGTTCAAATTCTTCATTTAAAAGAAGTGAAGGTGGTTCTTTTAAAGAGAAGTCAAGTTTGTTAGCAACCAAGACAAAATCCAGGTTGATGGACCCTCCTACACCGGGAAGGGGCGAGCCAAAGTCGGCGAAAGCCGGTGTTGGGAAGTCAGGACAAGTAATGAAATCTGGGTTTCTTGGGAAAACTATAGAGGAAGAAGAAGATGATCCATTGCTTGAAGAAGATTTACCTGATGAGTATAAGAAAGACAAGTTAAGTTTCTTGGTTTTGCTTCAATGGTTAAGTTTGATTTTGATTATTGCTGCTTTAATTTGTAGTCTTACAATCCCTTATTTAAGAAAGAAACTTCTGTGGGATCTTATGTTATGGAAATGGGAAGTTTTGGTTTTGGTTTTAATATGTGGTAGATTGGTTTCAGGGTGGATTATAAGGATAATTGTGTTCTTCATAGAGAGGAATTTCCTTTTGAGGAAAAGGGTATTGTATTTTGTTTATGGAGTGAGGAAAGCTGTTCAGAATTGCTTATGGTTAGGGTTGGTTTTGATTGCTTGGCATTACTTATTCGATAAGAAGGTTCAAAGGGAGACTAAGAGTGAGTTCCTTAGATTTGTGACTAAAGTTTTGATTTGTCTTGTGGTGGGTGTGATGTTATGGCTAGTTAAGACCCTTCTGGTGAAAGTATTGGCATCGTCTTTCCATGTGAGCACTTATTTCGATCGAATCCAGGATTCGTTGTTCAATCAATATGTAATCAAGACTCTTTCTGGTCCGCCTCTGATCGAGATTCAAAGGGCAGAGGAGGAAGAGGAGAGAATTGCAAATGAAGTTATGAAACTACAGAAAGCTGGTGCTACGATTCCTCCTGGCCTCAAGACGTCGGCCCTTTCATCACCGCATCATGGTAAGCCGATAGGGAGCGGACGGATCCAGAAAAGTCCTCGAGGAAAAAGCCCTATGATTTCACGTGTGCTTTCTTTCGAGACGGGAGAAAAAGATGATAAGGGGATAACAATTGACCATTTGCACAAGTTGAACCCTAAAAACGTCTCTGCGTGGAATATGAAAAGGTTGATGAATATTATCCGCCATGGAGCTCTTACCACTTTAGATGAGCAGATACAAGATTCGACTCGTGAAGATGATTCTGCAACACAGATTCGAAGCGAATATGAGGCAAAAGTTGCGGCAAGGAAAATCTTCCAGAATGTTGCTAAGCCGGGATCCAAGTATGTCCGTCAGCCTTATTGCTATGCAATACATTATGCATGTATCTATGACTTTAAATACTGTTAGTCAATTTTGAATTTCATTTTTCTTTAATAGATGATTGATTGTTTCTTATCTGTGACGATATAAAGAATGAACTTTGCTGTTATGGTTTTCAAAAGTTGAGTGAAAATGAAAGCTTATGGTTTCATCCAATACATATTGCAACCCCTCAATCCCAATAAAAAAAGGGAAGTGTTAAAAGAAATCATGATATAATCATGAATGCATGCTACCGAATCATTTTATAAAATGAATACTTATTCAAAGTGTGGAAATTAACTTCCATTTTCGTTAAAACCATCTTGCATCTCCATTTTCCATTATTTTGAGTTAAAAACATATGATTCCCTGCTTAATAATGTTGAAAATAGAGCAAGAAATATCATAGACCCAAGGAATGACCAAGGTAATTATGGTGAATAAGTAATCTCTATATGTGTGTGTGTGTGTGTGTGTGTGTGTGTGTGTGTGTGTATTGCTGTTGTTTAGTTTGACTGATGAGTTGCAGGTTGGATGGTAGCATGATATTAAGTGTCTGACTTGAGTTCTTCCCAAGCAGGTTTGTTCTTTGTCTTATTTTTAATAATTGTTCCCAGGTACATCTACCTGGAGGACATTGAACGTTTTCTGCGAGAAGATGAAGCTTTGAAGACTATGAGTCTCTTTGAAGGAGCATCTGAAAGCCAGAGAATTAGCAAGAAGGCCCTCAAGAACTGGGTGGTAAGAAATTAGCTACCCATGCGTTGCAATATGGTTTACTTCTAATATACTATCGTTTTCATAGATGATCGGTTGACAGCATATGAGCAATGTTTTACATGTTGTTAATGTAAAACATCGGATTACGTCCAAAACTTATTGAAGTTAAGTGCTCATTAAATAGCTATCAAATGTTAGATTGTGGCCATTTATCCTCATTTATCCCCATAGTAACAACAAACTGTTAGAGAACTTAATATGGTAAAGGTAAGAAGATAATATGATGTATGGTAAACTATGTTATTGGTATCAATATCGAGTTTTTAATTGGTTGAATGTTGTTATTATATTTCTGTTTAAAATGCAGTGCAATCTCAATAGATTTAACTAATTCTTTTTGTGAAACTAGAACTTGCATGCTGCGTTTATCGCATTTAAATCCAACACCTACGTCCAACACTACTATCGGAAGCATATCTGGATATGCGTATAGGAATATGACCATCCTAGAACCTTCCAAATACATGGAAAACATGAAAAAATTGAACATAACCGTGTCTAACACTCACACCTGAGTCCTAGTATCTCTGTTATTACGGGCTAAAGCGAGTTACTGTCCCCTCTTTTTCTTTCCCCTTGACAAACACAATCACCAAAATAGAAATTGCATGAACAAGTTTAAGATTTGCTTTGTATGCACGCAGTAATGTGGTGTTACGTCAATCTCGTAGGTCAATGCTTTTCGAGAACGAAGGGCACTTGCCTTGACACTGAATGACACCAAAACAGCTGTGAACAGACTTCATCGGATGGTAGACATTCTGGTTGGCATCATCATAGTGATTATTTGGCTTCTCATACTTGAAATTGCCACCAGCAAAGTTCTTGTTTTTATCAGCTCTCAACTACTTCTTGCCGCTTTCGTATTTGGAAACACCTGCAAGACAGTATTTGAAGCTATTATATTCTTATTCGTTATCCACCCATTCGATGTGGGTGATAGGTGTGAAATTGAAGGAGTTCAGGTACTTATAAAAGCATAGGACTTCGTTTTTTTTCTTTTATTATTATGTAAATTCTGTTTAACAAACATTGTTTTTAACTTCATGGGGTCTCAAAAGTTGCATATTCGATGAATTTCAGATGTTAGTGGAGGAAATGAATATCTTGACTACTGTTTTCCTAAGATATGACAACCAAAGGGTCATAATCCCAAACAGTGTCCTAGCTACGAAGGCCATCAATAACTACTATCGTAGCCCTGATATGGGAGATGCAGTGGAATTCTGTATCCATGTGAAAACTCCTGCCGAAAAGATTGGTCTGATGAAGCAGAGGATATTGAGGTGTGTAAAAAAAGTTACAATTCTTTTTACCCACTTTGCTTTCAATTCCAAGATTCTTTGTTGTTAATATATGTCATTTATAGTTTCCTGATCATGGCAATAGCACATCTATTCGGAATACCTTGAAATCTATATTACTTGGACTTGGATGCACGTATCAAATACTGCTATGTGTCTGACACGGGTATGCTTAACTTCTAAACTTTTTAGATGTAGTTGAAGGATCCTTAGAGGATCATATTCTCATACTCATGTTCAGATGTGCATTGGACATAGGTGTTAGACATGGGTACTTTAATGATAAGTCGGAGCTACATAGCTTGAAATGAAATGTATTTAAAGATCCTTGGAGGGTTATATACTCATTATTTTTTATTTTTTTTTGTATTTTGTTAAGTTTATTTTTATGTGGATGAGCACGAGTGGAATGTATACTTGTTATGTGAAAGTACATCTTGGTATGCTTGCTGGCTGCATCGATGAAATGTATTAGCGAATTGCATGTATAAACCTAACATGTCTGATTCGAATGGATCATTTCTTACTGCAGTTACATCGAGCACAAGAGCGACCACTGGTACCCAGATCCGATGATCATATTTAAGGAGCTTGAAGAGTTGAACCGAGTAAGGATAGCAATATGGCTCACACATCGAATGAATCATCAAGACATGGGAGAGAGGTGGGCAAGACGGGCTCTCTTGGTCGAAGAGCTGGTTAAGATTTTCAACGACTTGGATATTAAATACCGCTTATATCCCATCAACATCAACGTCTGTAGCGTGCCTCCCTTGTCATCTGATCGCCTTCCTCCTAATTTGACCGGACCTGCCAGCTGAGCAAGATAACAAGCAGCAGTCCATAAAAAGTTAAAAACCTATCTTTAATGTCAAAAACTGTGAGCAGTAAAATCTACCTTATGACATTGTTTCCTTGATAATTAGCCGAGAGTGAGATAATATTTTCATTTAGATGATTGGCTACTAAAATTAGTATCCTTTTGGTCTGCCAAGCTAGATAATACTTCCCAATGTTGCTACGACTATTCGTTTTTCTTGGAAGTATCCTTGTTTAATGCTTATGTTCAATACACATCAGGATATAGGTATGGGTCATTGAGATGCGATCATCCGAGGACCACTAAATATATAAAAAAACTTAAAAAGAAATAAACATAACCGTGAAAGATACATATCCATATTCAACTCATACAGGAATTCGAACAACACGGATACTTTATCACTTTTTCTCTATCTTTTGAGTTAAATGGCTGTTGTAAGTAGATTAGAATCCCATTCAGTTCTATTTGGGGTTTGCGGATGCATATTAATAGTGAAAATTTTACCTTAGGAAATGGTTAATCTTCGGTGAATGCTGGCTGCTCTTTTTTTTTTTTTTTTAATTTTTTGTTCTTATATCCATCCATCCAAATGCTAAATTTTGAATGATTTCTCGACCTCTTAGCCTATTCACCTGAAGATAAGAAGCTAAGAACAAAAAAAATAGAAAGAGATTAGGTGAGATTGTTATAGATTTTTGCTTCCTTAAAAGCTTATTTTAATTTTTTTTTTTAAAATAATCTGATAGAAATTTAATTCCAAGTTTATAAATTCAAGCTATTTGTTTCGATTTCGATCATGAAAATCTGAATCCTACCCTCGGAACGTATAGATGTTTTTTTTACACAAAAAAATAAGCCTGTCTTCGTCAGTTAGGGGCTTGGGGCAGCTATTTACTTGGTCACTGTCATATATTTATTTCTCAATCATGAGTCATGATATTCTCCAGCGCAATCTTTACAAAATACGGGGACCATTACCCAATTTGTTGCCACGCAGTCATAGTCAAACCATTCAGAAGCCGAGGTTGGATAGTTTATTTTATTGTTTGATTTAGATTGAATTTGGGTATAATATTTTATGTTTTAATAAATTTAATTTAAATTATTATTATAAAATAATATAATATAATATAATTTTTTTAAAAAAATTAATTATAAAAAATATAAATGTTAACATAAAAATAATTTTTAATATTTTAATAAGGTCAGATTAAATTAAATTTAAATTTAAATTTAAATTTAAATTTTTTAAATCGTAATCTCGGTCTAGCTGTAGTTATGATTTAAAAAAAATTTAAAATAGCTTTTTTTCTTTTTTTTAAATTGATTTAATAAATTTTTGGCTCTCATGTACCATGTCAGATCGAATAAGGGTTCCATTTTCGTTGGAGTGGTTCGACAAATATGTTCGGTCTTTTATTCATGAGTTTGAGGTTAAGTTTATGCTGTAAATTTGATTTCTTTTCTTTTTGAGAAAAAGGGAATTAGAATATCTATTACCTTCCTTTTATTTACGGTTTGATTGGATGAAAAATTTTAAAATTTTGAAAAATTTTAAAATACTAACATTTTTAAAATTTATTAATTCTAAATATTAGTATCTATAATTGTATTGTTTGGATAAATATTTTTTCCAAAAAAATTTTAAACATTGAAATTTAATGAAATACAAAATAATTATAAATAATAATATAAAAATAAATTAAAAAATATGCAATATAAATCACACTAAATTTGTAAAAATATATAAATATTTCTAATAACATAAAAAAATAAAAGTAAATTTTAAAATTAGTTTATTTAGTTAAAATTAAAAATATTAATAACAGTGTTAAAAAGGAAACTTAATCAACACCAATATCTTAGTAAAAAAAATTAATGAATTTTACAAATTTCATCTCCAAATGTGGAATTTGAAAAGGGAATTTAAGCTATTTAAAATCCCTATTTCAAATTCTAAGAATTTTAAAAAATTTTATTTTTATTTTATCAAATAAAAAGAATTTATTTTAAAATTTTGAAAATTTCTTTACAAATGAATTCTCTTCTTAAAATCTCTTGTACCAAGAGAAAGGAAAATCAAATCTAGCTTTTGCTTTTTGATTAAGATTATGCGTATATTTGTGATTTAGCTTATTTTCTATTAAATATAACATGAATGTTTAGCTCATTTTCTAAACAAATAAATATATGAATATAGAAAATACCCAAAGGACAACAATGGGAATTAAGTTTTAACTTGAAATAGCTTTAGACTCAACATATTCAAAAGTCGAGTTATTTACTTAATTTGATAGATTTGATTCAAATTGGATTGAACCTAAACACAAAAATTTTAATTTTAGTTGAATCAGTTCGATCCAAATTATAGTTCATTCAATAAATTTTTTATTTAAATTTAATTATATAATATATAAATATTAATATAAAATTTATATTTTAATTTTTTAAAATATTTAATATTTTAATATTTTTAAAAATTAAAATGGATTTATATATTGACTTAAATCTAACCTGAATCGAATTTGAATAGAGAAAAAAATTTTAAACTGCGACCCGATTCGACTTATGAATAAGTCCATCTCTTACCATTATTTTTCTATCAAAGTCATGTTGTTTAAAGTTCCTTTCTAAATTTTCCAATGACAACAGATTTACGCTCACCATTTCTTGTGAGCGCAATCAGAACAATGTTTACAATCAGTTCTAGTATTTTTTTTAATAAAAAAAACACCGTGAAGTGAGAATAGATAAAGGGACTATAAGTTTTGAAATTTGAACTTAAACTTAATAAATACCGCTACTTAAAAATAATTGCACAAATTAATTGAACTGAACTCGGATTCACCAATAACATTTTGTAGCAAGACTTTTCTTTAATCTTCAAGCACAATCAAACATTGTCGACCAGCAACTCAAATGAAGGAGCAAAGTATCTTCAAACAAACGTCTTTTCAGAGTCAAGCATAACACCCAAACAATCAAAGAAATACATAGTTGCCAGAATTCGCTAAAGACATATAATCAGTCAAATCTTCAAGAAATTTGAAGGTAAAAACGACATAAGTGATATGTTTATATTTTGGATAATATGGACTCCAGACTGATACGATATGATAAAAAACATTACACCAAACATGATACATTTGATAAACATGATAAATATGATATAATATACTTAAATATGATTAACATGGCACATTTAATAGAGATATTGTATTCCTGTTTCGGATTTTGATACATTTAATAAATTGTGATTTGCTTATATTTACATGGCTAACACCGAAAAAATATAAAACATAACATGCATACACAAATTATTAGATCTAATGGTGTATCCACTTGAGGTCTTTAAGTCAATCCGCACGTTAACACTTGATTGTAATTTGAAGGGATAGCTTCAGGCCTATCATTCTTAAATCCTTGGTAATCAATGGAAATTTGTGGCTTTCAAAGAATCAAAGATTTGAATTATCTACAAAGAAAACAAAAGATTGTTCTGTACTATGTTACTCCCATCTTTCATTTTTCTTGACTTATCATGTCCGACACCCATGTCTGACACATATTCAAACATAGTTATAAGGATACTACCCTTTAAAAGCCCTCCAAATACATGAAAAGATTTAGAAAAAAAAAAACTGAACATATCCATGTTAGACACAAACCTAGAAAAAAATTGAATATACTCGTGTCAGATACAAAACTGTAATTAACACTTACATCTGAGTCTGAGTAACATAATTTTTCTACGTTCCTTCCGCATTTACAAGAGGAATAAAGTTGATAATGGTTCAAAACTGTTGATGTCTTTTGGATGAACATTTGCCAGCTCTGTTAATGAGTTTTTATGATGATAAATGTGGCGGCAAGACAACTTGCAAAAATGGGGCCTTTGAAGATATTTCTATGGTATCCCCATTTTGGATAGTATAGACAACATGAGAGCCATCAACATATACGAAACCCTCTTTAGAAAACCATGCAGCATCCATGGACTCATCTGACCTAATTAAACCATGCATTAAGCCAGAAATGGCAGCTCCCGGTGAAATAGGCTCTCTTACCATGTACTGAAGATCCCGAGATAAAATAGGCATCGCGAATCCTCCCGCTGAGAGCATGGCAGCTGTTGATCCTGCAGCCGTTGAGACTCTGATACCACTGGAACGGCAGTTCACTAATGGCAAACATATCTGGTAATCCGTTTTAATTCTGCAAATACGGAAAATGAAGATTTATTGATCATGTAACATTATGTATAACTGGTTTACAGAATTATCCGCGAAAATCCCTTACTTGAAAGAAAACCGAGAAACCGTTGCAGGACATGGGTGTGCAATCAGAATGTCGTTAAGAGCATATGTAGATAGAACTTTTGAATTTACAGATACTGATATTCTTGACAACTTAGAAGGAACTGTTTGACCCTCTAGAAAGCTGTCCAGTACCTGAAAGACAGTGTCGAATAACGTCAAGGAGCTTTGATAGTTCTACGTTGAAAAGATAGTGAACTTCAGTGAACATAAAACGTGCTAAAAATACGAGGGAACTCTAGCTATATTGCTCCGACTCTTCATTTTTCTTCAAGCACCCATATCCAACACGAGTCTCCGACAAATTTTCAAACATGGGTATGCAAAATGACCCTCCAAGGACCTTCCAAACCCATGTAAAAACTTTAAAAAATTGAACAATCCCGTATCTGATACAGACCCAAGTCCAAGTAACATAGAATTCTAACATACATGCTTTACATGGGAAAATGGTAAACCTGAAATTCAACATAGGCATGTAACTTCTTAAAACATCAAGTTGCAAGTAAAAATCTCATTCTCAAACTTAAACAAACATAAAGTTTACGCCTTTGCAGAAATCAAATGACATGTGATATCTCACAAGAAAAATCACTACAGAATTCTTTTTATGCAAACTACCTCTAAATATGTTAATTTCCATCTTTTACCCTATTTTACGCGGACTCGGATTTGGGTGTTAGATATGAGTAAGTGTCTTACACAGGTATGTTTAATTCGTTTCTAAATTTTTTCATGTATTTGGAGAGTCCTTGGAGGGTCATATCTCCATACCCTCATCCAGTTATGTGTCGGACAAGGGTACTTCAAAAGAAAAAAAAAAGAGTCAGAGCAACATAACTTTTATCCTATATATATAAATATATATATATATATATATATCCTCACTTGTTCGAAGTTTTTTACAGTTGCTGCACATAAATAGCCAGTGCTTCTAGTAGCATCAAACTCATTACTGAATTCTTCAACCTACGCAAAAGAAAAAAAAAATGAATCAACTGGCAAGCTCAACTGAAATATATCAATGTCAAGTAAATGTTTTGAGAATCAAAAGAATTTCAAAGTTGATATACATATAAAGCAAACTGAAAGCTTGGTCAGAGGAGTGAACTAACTTCTTCGGCTTGTGTAGGATCAGAATTTACTCCTAGAACTGGAATCGAGTCATCGATGAAATGGCTAGCCTGCAAAAGAGTGCCATCACCACCAACCGTAACAACCAAATCCACATTACGAATCGGTTGGAGTAAATTGTTACGGAATATGGGTTTCCAATCAACTGATTTCTTCTGTAAAATTTTCTGACACAATTTTATTGCTTCCTTGTGCACCTCACACCTATTATGAAGATAATCGAGAACCTGTGACAATACAAAGAGAAAAAGGTGAGTACAAATAATAAAAATTGCATTCTATCGTGGGAGGATGTAAAGAGAGAGAAGTAAACAGAACAATGATTATAACAAGTTCTGAAAAGCTTTCTTTTTTACTCCCATCTCTTGGACTGATAGAAGCTATTTGATAAAAATAAGCTCATAATGTCACTCACCATCATGACACGAGGGTAACAACAACCATACAAAAATATAAGCCAAGAAAATAAGGGAAATGATTGATAAGATTTGAAACCTGTAGTTAAGCATGGAGAAAAGAGTGCAGATGGAACTAATAGAATCATCCTAGAAGGTAGATAACTACATACTTGAACTCTTATAAATGGTAAATGGAACTCTTTTTTAAGCTCATAGAGGAAATTCACAATACATCAGTTGTTATGAAAAATCATTTATACCCCTTCCCACCAAAAAAAGGGAAAAAAGATAGATGATAGAGATTAAAAGAAGGAAACGGATTAGCACCAAAAGATAATAACAACACTGTGAAGTGAAAATGGATTGCAGAGAGATAAATGATAAACAATGCAGCGCAAGAGTAGGCTAAGAAGATAGTGCTTCAAGTTCACAATGCTCCAAAGTTTAAGCTGTTAAGTGGCGTTATCCCACATCTATTAAGTCTTGGGTTCCTTTAATCTTATATTAAAGTTAAGCCCTCGACATACTATCAATTGATTTTAAGTTTGATGCTTAAAATAATATTAGATTATATTTAAGTCGAGCCCCTCGTCCTAATACCGATTGGTTCATATGAAAGCAAGCCACCTGATCATTTGCTTATGGCTTGAGACTAATTCTAACACGAAAGCTAGTTGTTGGGTTGAAAAATGCTTGATACCAACATTATCGGCAAACTAAAAGAACATCACAAATGCTTGATAATGAATTGCCAATTATAAAATGCAAAAAGTAGAACAACCCAGATTCAATAAAACTCTATAAATCTTCCACCTATTAATACAGTTCTACAGGGAACATAAGCTTTCTTCTTTCAAAAGAACTGAAGCAAGCAATTAACGTATGACCCAATTCCTTCTCATAAACATTTTATTAACAAATAAACCATTGAAAAACACCCAAGTTTTGCCACCAAGACCTAATAATATTAGATATGATTACATAAATATGACAAAAAAAATTATTAAAAACATGACACCAATTTATTAACAAGTAAACCATTGAAAAAACACCGAAGTTTTGCCATCAAGATCTAATAATATTAGACATGATTACATAAATATGACAAAAAAATTATTAAAAACATGACACCAATATACGAATATTCTATAAAATACGAATTATTAACGTATAAAAAATTTATATAAATATAAAATATTTTAAATAAAATTATAACATATAAAATACATAAATATGATACAAAAATACGAATGATTAGGTCTATTTTTATCAAGCAAAAAATCTTAAACATTATCGAAAAAGTTATGACTCATAGAAGCCAAAAAAGAGACTCAAGCATTAAAAAAAATGTAGAATAAATATAATATGTTATTAGACATTTCATCAAGCACCATGAATGCTAAACTAATAATAAAATAAATAAAAAGCAGTAGAATTTTGAGAGAAGGAAATAAGTGTTGCTTTTTCATATTACCCGAGGATTGGTGAAGCGAGAGACGGGGTTTGAGTCTGTAACTTGGTAGACATCAAATGGCTTCAACAGCAACAAAAGTTTTCTTCTTGCCATGTTTGAAGAAAAGCTTTGTTGGAGTCGACCGGAAAAACTGGAAATTTTACTTTGTAAAAAAAAAAAAAACAGAAAAAAATTAAAAAAGAAAAAAGGGGAACTTCAGTTGGAAAAGTGGTGGCAATCACCGGACTCCAGACTATTTCAATGGGCTAGGCGGTCACCCCAAGCCTGCAAGGAAAATCAATATGTAGGCCGGCTTGAACACCCAGACCTGTCAAGGGCTGGAAAGACCACCCCGCCTGACCCGATTTTCTATTTTCTTATCTGGGCGGCCTTATCCAGATCACTATTTAATAAATAAAATAATAATTTTATTTAAAATTAATTATAAAAATATATAAATATTAATTAAAAATAATTTTTAAATATTTTAATCTAATAAATTTGAAATTTAAATTTTAAATTTTTCTGTTGCAGCTTATGTGCGCAAACACCTTTCGTTGGGCTGGAATTGGACCAAGTTTTTAGGTTCAATGAATTTTACTTGCAAACCCCGCCCAAGTTTCTTTTTTATTATTTTACTAAATTTTAGTAGGCATGATAGAAGATTGGTTATCTGGATTTCTGTAATATTTGAATATAAATTCGTATAAATATTTTAAAATTTAAATTTATTTATTTTACATTAAATCTGTATATAACTGCCTAAATTTAAATTAAATAATATTATTTATCGATATTCGAATTTGCAAAAAATTTAAAATTAATAAGTAGTTGGAAGTTAAGATTCGATTCTTTTAAAGAGCATAAATTTTTGCATTTTATAATAAATGGATAATGAACTCAAATATCCGAATCCACTATCCTCAATTTAATACAGATTTAGATAGTAAATTTGGATATGCAGATCTATTATCCGTAAAAGTAATGCGAACACAGATAGTGAATACCTAGGGTTCATGTTTGGATCTGATACATATGTATATGTAATTATACTATTAAAATCCACAATATTTGAATTTACAAAAAACAAATTAAATAATTACCTATATCCGAATCTGCACTATCTATTATTATTTTTAAATATTAATATTTTTTATCAAACGTGAATCTTAATATCAAAATTGTACTAATTGAATTGCCATTTCTAAGTAATAATATTTTTTTATCAAGTATATTGCACGTAAATCGATTAAATTTTCTATTCTAGACTTAAATTATTCAATCAGTAACCATTAATTATGCTTCAAATGCACGTTTGGTTATAACTATAAATTAACTGTAACAAATACTTAACAAATAAATATACAATTTGATAAGTTAGGGCAAGCCTCTTTAATAGCATTTTTATGTCAAAGTTTTGAATATTATATATATATATTTTAATTTTTTAGCCATTTGTTATTGTTTATCTTAGAGGGCAATTGACTGTGTATATGTTGAAAATGATGGGTTTTTTTACCCCTTTATCGATACGTTCGGAGAAATGAAGAAAGATAAAGTGATAGAAAACTAGAACAAATCAAAGACTTTTGGTAGCTTGGTTTTGAGTTTTGTATGCTGGCGTAAATATTGATTTATTAAAGAAAAAATCTAAATAAAAATAAAATTAGATCAAGATCAAATCTTTAATTTTTAATTTAATCAATTAATTTGATCAATTCAATTATAAAAAAATTAAAAATAATAAAACCAAATCCAATATAACACCCAAAAGAACAATCATTGTTTTACGGTGTACTTTCCATTTCCCAATTGCAATTCTACTTCTCATGGAGCAATTTCAAATCGTTTTCAATTTTTAGTTTCTATTTTCTATTTTTATTTTTCAAAGCTTAGAAGCAGTAAATCACTGTTTTTTTTTTTTACCCAATAAATAGTAAATCTCCCGACTTCCCATTCTCAAATCCCTTTCAGTTTTTTCAATGTCTAAACTGGCGAGAATGAAACCCTATTGGCTGGAAGATTACAGACGGCCATCTCAAGTCAAATCATCTCGACAACATTGGCGCGACTCGGGGAAGGTAATCCGAGCGAGGGTAAGTAAGGCGAATGTCTGGGTTAAAAGAGCCCGGTCCAAGTAGGTTTTAAAGTCGAAATATAATAAAAAAAATTAATATATTCAATTTTATTGAAATTTCAACGGTTTTCCGGTTCTTAATTCTTACCGGTTCAATAATTTTCCGGTTATATACATAATGTTAAATCGTTGAACTCGATTGTGAAGTTGCTGCTGAAAATTGAAGCCATTTAATAATACCAAAGAGAGAATTATGTATGTTGGGTGTTTTTTTAAAGTTTTATTTCCCTTTAACTATTAAAATTAAGACTCGTTTCGTTGGGGGTTCTTTTCTTAGTGTTCTTTTTAACTATTAAATTAAACTTGCTTCGTTGGGTTTTTTAAAATAATTTTTAATTATTAATAAAAATTAATTTTGAATTAAATTGCAGTAAAGAATAATTATTTATTTAAATTTATGTTTAGAATAAATTTTAAATTGATTTGATTCAACGTACAATCAATTTTTTTAAATATATTATTTAAAAATAAAATAATTTTTAAATTTTTTTTTTATGATTGGGTTGGATATAAATTTTAAATCAACTTGTAAGTCAATATATGAAATAATTTTTTTAAATATATTATTTAAAAATTAAATAAAAACTTAAATCTAAAAAAATAAAAAAATAGTGAAATAACTTTTCTATGTAGGTAAAAATTTCAAATCAACTTATGAATTAAAGCACGAATTAACCTTTTTAAATAGATTATTGAAAAATAAAATAAAAACTTAAAAATAATCGATAAAACAAGCTTATTCTTTTCAAGATGAGAAGGGTATTAATATTAAATTGATTCATAAATTGTATACAAACTAATCTCTAAAGTATATTATTATAAAATAAAATTAAAAATTAAAAATTAAAATCTAAATTAAAAAAATAAATGAAGTAAATTTTTCTTAGTTTTTTGAATGAGTTATCCGAGGAACTGACCTTGGTAAATATAATATTTAAAAACAAAATTAAAACCTAAAACAAAATAAAAACTAAAAACTAAAAAAAAAAACAAAGAATCTAAAGACTTCTTTGTAGGGGTGAGCATTTGGTCAGTTTAGTCAGTTCGGTCAAAAAAATCTTCAAACCGAATTAACCGACTTAGTTAGAAGAACCGATCGAACCGATCGACATTTTTAACCATAACCGAATTAACCAAACTGACTAAATTTCGATCGGTTTGGTCGGTTAGTTCGGTCAAATCGGTTTATTGGATCTTGGGCTATTGGTTATATATTTTGGTTAGGAATGGGTTTAATTGAGCTATTAATATATATAAATATATAATTATTAAATATTAAAT
>JBBYHO010428484.1:0-79088 GCA_038382025.1 Adansonia gregorii
TATTATCCAATTCATATATTAAATAGTTTAGGAAAATTAAAACAACTAGATAATTAGGTGATTGATGATAAGTAAGCATTTTAACGAACATAACCACTTACGGTATTTTAGTCCAACTAAAAGTTTGCTCCATTCATGTCTATCTTAGCCATCCTTATCAAACTCAAACACTATCTTTCCATTTGACTAAACCTCTGAAAATATGAAAAATTTGCAGCAACATCGTGCTGCCATGGATGCCGCATCAAGTTTCCAAGAAGAGAGACAATAATACTGTAGGCTTTAAGCACACCTAGTGCACCCGTTATGGCCCGAAATCAAAATGTTTTCAACTTTAATTTTACCCTGATTTTTCCAACAAGTTTATGAACAATTCATGATACCTTTAAAGTGGAAAATCATGGAAAAAATTGCAGCAATGGCTGCCCCAAAAATCAGCCCATCAAAAACACCAAAATGGAGCCATCCTAGCATTAGTCAACATTAAAACGTTGACAGATGACTCTAATATCAATTTAATTAGAACAAAAAATTTTAAAATAATTAACATTGGTAATAAACATGCATTAACATGCCAACAAATTAAAAATTAAAAAGAGGCAATTTCTTTAATTTTTAATTCAAGAAACTGATCAAACAAAATTGAAACAACCCAAAAAGCTAAAAACATGTTAAGACTTTAATCTAAATTAATTAGAAAAATTTCAGTTAATTATTTAAATTTTAAACAAGATTAAATCAAAAAATTACGTGCTATGTAGATTTAAAAAATTAAAGAAAAATAAATTTTCAAGAATTTTACCAATATTTAAAAATCACCAAATCAACACATAAATCAACCAGATTGATTATCACCAACAATTGGCATGCTAGACCACATGTAATTTATAAACTTTAGGCTTGGATACCATTAAAAGAGAAATCATGAACTCAGTCATACAGATATAACCATAAAAATTTAATTATAATTAAAGACAAGCAGCAGAATTAAACAAAAAACACTTGAACTTCATTTGGATTTTTAGGAAGAGATATGATCGGACTGCAATTTGAAAACACTGATCTGTTAAAATCATACCTGCTTAGAGACTTGTGACTCTAAGCATGTCCCCTACATGAATGCACCATGGATTGATCACTCCGATCTCTTTTTAAGACCAAAAGTTATCCAAGTGTACTATCTCTAACGGTGACCCACACCGATCCTGTTGGAGCTTTCATGAGAACCGATGGTTCTCTGGTACTAGCTAGAAGGCTTCTTAAGCCTTAACCAAAGATACATAGCTAATAGGTTTAGATTAAAGTGATCTAAGGACAATTTACATGCTTGTTGCACTAAAGAGAAAAAAATAGCTTCTTAGGGAAGTAGCTATTTTTCGTAAATGTGAGCAAACGAATCCAAAAATCCAAATTTTGATTTCAATTGTTACCTTTAGGATAGAAAATTGATTTTCCATGTTTCATTGTGATGAAAAAGACTTCTTAATCACTTAAGATGTAAATATGCATAATCAAGCTTAGGAAAACAAGGATTTCAGGATTTGGCTAATTTCACAAAATTTGTGAAAATTTAATCTCTCAATGCTAGAAACAATTTTTTTAATTTTCTTGTGTTAAGAACGATTCAAGAACACTCACAATTCCATCAAAATGCAAAAAGAGCTTAGGAAAGCAAAAATGTTGCGTCAAACCTCTCAGGGAAGTCTAAGTTGCTACCTATGGTTTTCTAATGCTTCCAATTAGCCAAAAAGCCTTAATAATGTATTTAAATACACTTTAGTGCTAGGTTTCGCTTGACTATTTGGTCAACAAAGCCCAATACTAACATATCAAAAGGTGGTCCAACTTTGGAGTTTTCCTTAAAGCCCAAATAAAACTATTTTAATTAGCTTGTCCAAGAGTGGTCCTTAATATTAACTTACTAATATTATAGATGAAAAGCACATCAAATATAGCTATTCCATGTGCCTAGCCCATTACCAAGCCTAACTTAGAGTAGTTTATAACTAAACTTTTTTGACTTGATAATTAGGGTTTTTGGCCCAATCTTTAAATTTACATGTTATACAATTTATTTCATAATAAAAAATTTTAACCTAAGTAAAACAATTTTACTTCATGTAAATAATATTAAATAAATAATTAAATAATTATTTAATTTTTAAAAATAATTATTTGGCTTTATTTAATAAAATCCCTAAACCATGTCTACAATAGACATTATCATGGTAAGACATTCTTATCTTTATTGCCATATTAAGACATCTCTAATTAAATTTCATAAATCTAATTTATGTCTTAAATTATTCTTAATTGAACTTATTCAATTAAGTCATCCTCATTATACCTTTTATTTAATTAAGTTATAAGTAAATCTTGGTTTAATCTAATAGATTATCGTATTGTGCGTAACTTATTAGGCTTTCATCATAACAGTAATAAATATAATTACCCAATTAAGTGTATTTAGATTTATAGAGCAAGATTGGCCTCTGGCAAGGTATCATGGCTACTTAGCATGTAGAAAGAGTTAAAATAACCTCTTGAGAAACTTTTTATTAACTAGACTCTTAGTGTACTTCGATCTTTTCACTTGATATCCTGAAAAATCCATGAGCATGGTGTAATATTTACTCATGTATCAATCTATATTATTTTCTATAGCTTTTTATTAACTTCATAAATTTAGAGAAATAATTTCTCTTAAATTCATCCTACTTTGGCCAATGACTTTATTAAGTTAAGCAAGGACTATAACATATAAGATATGTCTCCAATGTTCCTTGGAGTGATGAATCCTCTCTGGATCATTTATTCATCCACCATATGATTCATGTCATACCCAATGTACCCTACCTTAAATATCCATCCACTCTAGACCTATTTTAGATAAATCAAAGTATGACACTTCTCATATGAGATAACCTGGTATTACAAGTCGAAGGACCAATATGCGTGACTGGGACATGAAAAAATATTCCATAGACACTTAAGGATTTATATTAAAATAGAGTTCTAATATGGCCTGTGTTCAGTGAACTTGTTTCCATAAAACAAGTACCCATATGCTATCATTATGTATCTCTATACTTTAATTTCTATGAAATCAAAGAGTTTCATGCATCAAATGCATGGAGGCTTAGCATATGCTAGTTTTTATGCATTATCAATGCCATGTCTTGACAATATGATGATTAGGAATGCTTTTAAAACATGGCTTTGATGCATAAAGATCTTATCATTGTAACTTATTACTAACTTTGTAAGGCCATTATGTTTCATAGGCTTCATCCAATTAAAGTTTGCATGATTATCAATCATGCCACGAACATGAAGGAAAACCTTGTATTTGTAACACAAGTGATTGGTTTATTATTAACTATTATATGCTCATCGAATCTGATTAGCTCTAGGGCATATACTAGCATTCATGATTAGGCTAACCTCATTGGGCTTACCATGTGGCCAAATATTTAGGGTTGACTTATTTAACTTTTGTAAAATGTAATCTTTATAGGGTTTTCTCAAAAGAAAACTTATGATTGATGCATGAGGTGTGTTTAAATATAAATAATACACATGCAAATGCATATGTGTTCATTGTCCTTTCATGCATATGTGTGTTTCTCGAATGCTTTTGAGATAATTCACATGCAAATGCATGCATTCATATGTCCTTTCATGCATATATATATTGTTGTTATGGTAAATGTACTATTTTATTATAAAAGGGTTATGAAGGTTGATTGTATCCTTTTCATCCCATTTGTTGGCTTAGATTCTCCTTTAGATGGATTACCTTTGTCAAAAAGTTGTTAGATCCTATCAAAGTCTACATTATCCTTCATTGTCTCGACATCTTGACAACTTGCCACAGAATGGTTTATCGGTATGTTACCATTCATGAGTGGTTTTGCTAGAGGATCTTTAAAAACTTTCAAAGCCTCTCTTGAAGATTAGACACAATTTGTTTCAAAAGGGCCTGGACAAAATAAGATGTCTATAGAGAAAATTTCATCAAAAACTTTTGAAGCCTCTCTCAAGGATTATATCAAAAACTTTCAAAGCCTTTCTAAAAGATTTTTTGTTAGAAACTTTTGATGCCTTTCTTGAAGATATGTATATTTCAAAGTGTCCCTTGATGATATTTCATCTAAATTTTGAAACTTCTCTTGAGGATATTTGTCAAAGATGTGCAAAACGTTTTTCGAGGATATTTCATCTAAAACCTCTAAGGCCTTTCTTAATGATATTTAATCCAAAATTTTAAGGCCTTTTTTGAGGATATTTCAACAAAGACTTCCACAAAGCTTTTCTTAAAGTTGTCCTAAAAGCCTCTCTCAAAGATATTTTATCAAACACTTTAGAGCCTTTCTCGAGGATACCCCAAAAGCATTCCTGAAAGCTCTTTTAAGGATATTTCATCTACTTAAAGCCTTTCTAGAGGATGTTTCATCATGCACCTTAAACTTTCCTTTGAGGATATCTTGTTGACATTTAATTTTATCCGGGCCCCTTCCCTTATAATCCATAAAATATTTGAGATCAAGAACTTAACGGCTGCCTAATGGGGTTGACATCTCTAAGTGGATTGGATGTTTTCAAGACCTTTTTGGTCATATCCAAATGGTCGTGAGTGCATGTGACCAAATTAATGCCATTTCGAGGGTCATAAAGAACAAATCTCGAATAAAAAAGATGAATATCAAGTAAAAAAAACTTAGTTTTTAACTTTATACTTGTGAAAGTATAAAATTTATTTTTTACAAAAGTAAAAAAAACTTATTTTTTACAAGAATTTTTGTAAAATTTGGGAAGCTGATCATCGTATATTTTTATCGATACCTGTGTGTTATCTATTCCAATACTCACATTGAAAAAATGAAAATATTCAATAAAAAATTCATATTGGCATTTTTTATCATGAGGTATCAAGTTGTCAATTTTAGGACTTAATTTGAATTTTTTGCAGTGCCATGAGCAATATGCTCTTGAAATTTTTTCTAATAAAAAGTTGTTTCAAATTTCAAACTTTCATCTTTATTATTTTTATAAATTAATATTTTGATTAATGTATTGGAAAAAAATTCATTTTTGTAAAATTTAGACATATTTTTGAAAAGTTTCCATTTTCGAGTTACAGAGTTTTTTACTTCGTAAATTTATCGAGGGGATTTTTCTAAGTTTATAATTTTTAAAATCCTTCAAATATTTTTATTAAATTCATATCACATTAGTTTTTAAAAATTCAAATAATTTTATGAGTTTGGTATTTTTAGTTGCCCTTTTCTTGCACGTAAAAGTTTTCAAAAATTTCTTTTTGAATTTTTATGTGGAAATTTTATTAATTTTATTTTTAATGGATCAAAATTTATTTTTTCCACTTTAGGGCCTTAAAACCTATAAATTTTTCTAATGAGCTCCAGAAGCCTTTTAATTTTTCAAAAAGCCAAATGAGGTCATTTTTTTTACATGTCCAAGAAGTTTATTTTGATTAAGTTCGATATGTGAAATTTATTCCTTGAATACATAATTTTTTAATTTGTTGTAATTTAGTCCTTATAATTTTTTTTTTCAAATTAAAATTTTTTTCTCTTTCATATTTTTAGATGATGATGTCATGCAACATCATGCAAAATGAAAAAAAATAATAAATTATGATCTTATCAAAAAATAAAAAAAGAAAATAAATAAAAAAAAGAAAAATCCTAGAAATTTGTAGGATTAATTCGGCCAAGGGCCTTTTCTTCAGCCCTTGGCCAACTTCGATCCCCTATAAATAGGGGATGGTTTCTTCATTTTGGTCCTTTAGCTTTATGGGAGAAAAAAAATAGCAAAAAGAACACTAAATTTCCTTAAGTTTTTAAGCTTTTAAGGTAAATTTTTATACAAAATCTTTAGTTTTTGTTACTTTTATTCATTTTTCTTCCTTTTAGTGAGCCAAAATCATGCTTGTGCTCATGGATTTTAATCCATGTTGAATGGTCAAGTATGATGGCTATGATCAAAGTTTCTTTATTTTGCTGTTAAATTTGATTTTTTGCTAGAAATAGTTTGATTTTCATTGAGATTATTTATGTTTGTTAGTAGATATGTTGTTGTTTTCATGCAAATATGTTTATGTTATTTTTCTTAATATTTTCTTGTTAATTTATATAGATTTATTCATTATTTTTTATGTTTTTATGTTTATTTATGCTTGGTAAAAACTCTAACATGTATGTATGTTAATAGTTTTGAAAATATGAGATTAAAAAATTATTTTTTTTGTTGAAAAAACCATGTTGGCCAAATGATATATAGCCTTGGTTTCAATTAATTGCTTGATTTTTCTTGATATCTAGGACTATTTTATAAAGTTTCAATGTTTTAGGGGATAAAAAATAATTTTTCCAATCTTTTGAAGACCTTGGAAAGATGATTCCAAGCTTGGTCGAATCATCTATGGACATGTTGGTGGTGTTTTTTATTTTTACCCTATTTTGTAAATATGAAAAGCTTAGGGAATAAATTGCAAAAATTAATATTTTTGTTTCAAGGCCATTCATGCTTGGTCAAGCCACTTACAAAACTTTAGGGGTGCCTTTGATGTATACTTAGCATATTTGAATGTGTTTTATGTATTTTCATCCTTATGGGGTCGTTTATAATTATAAAAAATTTAAAGACTTATTTGCAAAATTGCAAAATTTATGTTCTAAGGCCATAAGTGGTTGGCCAAATGTTTCTTATGATTGTTAACCTAATTTCCATTATTTTTGGTGATGAATTTTGTGTTCAATTATGAGTTTATTTTGTGTAAGGACTATATTGTAAGTTTCAAAATTTTAGAGATCGTTTAGAAAAACTTTTTTAAGGTTAATATGATATTTTGACATTCTAAGAATATTTCTAGCATTCCTTTGGTCATCTAGAGGGGTGTAGAAAATATTAAAACTTTTTATATTTCTTTGATTTTTTATGGGGCTTTAAAATGCAATTTTCAAAGATTAGGGACTATTAGTAATTTTTGCATTTTAGATCAATCTTGATGTCTAAGTTACCCATGAAAGGTATAATTGTTGTTTCATATAACTTTCGAGTCTTCTAGGGTATTTAGGTGTTTTTATGTCCAAAGTATAACTTAGGGGTATTTTAATAATTTTTGTTAAAACTAACTCCTATGTGATCACCTATAGTACAAATAGGTTCATTTGTATATGAAGTTATGAAGTCCTTGAAGGTACTGGGATACTTTTATATCAAAGGTGTACCTTAGGGGTATTTTATTAATTTTCCTTAGAACCAAGTCTTTTATGATCACTGGGATACTTTTATGTTGAAAGTGCATATAGGGATAGATTCATTTTTTTATGATATTATTGAGTCCTTTAGGATTATCGAGATACTCTATGTTGAAGGTAAACCTTAGAGATATTTTAGTAATTTACATTAAAATCAAGTCCTATGTGATCATCAGGATACTTTTATGTTAAATGTGTACAGTAGGAATAAGGTTATTTGTCTATACAGTTTTAGTAGCTTTTAGGATACTAGATACTTATATGTTGAAAGTACTCCTAAGGGACATTTCATTGATTTATTTTAGAATTAAGTCCTTTAGGATCACAGGGATACTTTTATGTTAAAGGTGTACTTTAATGGGCATTTTAGTCTTATCAACCATATTTATGTCTTTTGAGTCCAGTTTCACATGTTTAGTTGAAGCTGAGTCCTGGAGCAAATGTTATTATTTATAATAAAATTGAAATTTTTTTTAAATCAAGGCAATGTCGCCAATGTTAAAATAATAGGTAAAATTTCTCCCAGCATATGAGAAAAATTTTACGAATTATTTTAATAACAAGATATATTTTTAAGAATATTGAAATCAAGATTTTTTTAAGAAAAATAAAATCTTCTGTATTCCTCTATCCTTCCAATGTGGTGCAAAAGATATTTGGATTTTTGAAATCCTTTCGTATTTCATCGGTTGTTTAGTAGGGTATGAAAGAGTGATAAGAACCTTCGTGTTCTTCTGGTTCTCTGGAAGGGTGTGGAAGAGATTTTGATTTCTAAAAATATTAAAAACTTAATTTTCTCACATGGGATAATAAAATTGTTTTATAAGATTATATATGGAAAATATAATTGAATACCGAATATTGAGACTAAAGAAAGATTAAAATTTATGTTAACACATGATTAATAAGGTACCAACTTTTAGGCATCAAGAGAAGGTCGATCTTTACTTGTGATTGTAATCGACTCTTAAACTATTTTATATGATTTCTGATATGAGCATAGACCTCGGAGTTTGTTTTTTAAGGTTTCTAACCCTTAAAATATAAGCTCCGTTAATTAACCAATCTCACTTGGCCAAAATACAGTGGTGGTGACTCTAGAAAAATGGTTATTTCATAATGACTATTTAAGGTTATGTCGAGTAAGTGATTCATCTGATAGCTCAGGCCATAGACAAAACAAAATGATAAGGAAAAATATAATCATATGGCCTCTAAAATAAAAGGAAAATAATTATATATATATATAGGAACAAGGGGTAAATTCATCATTTTAAGTTAGGCTGGCTGGGGTTCGTATTTGGACCATTTTGTGATCACTTGGCGACTCCACTAGGATAGGTTAGAGAGTCAAACCTAAAATTAGTCACATCCTAATTAAATTTTGATTAATTCAATTTCAATTAATTCTCGATATTTTTAAAACAAAGTTTCATTGTATAAAAATTTTGCTATATGTTATTCACATTTTTTTGTAACCCTTTTGCTTCTTTTGCAACCCTTTTGCTTCTTTTGCAACATTATTTTGGGAGAAATTTGGGATAGTGGTTTTATTATTTTTGAAAGAGTAAAGTCATAGATGGTAAGTTGTTTTCCTATGCACATTATGCACATTTATATGCCTTAGATTCTCTTCTGACATAAACTCATGATGGGTAAGTATTAGGGCACCTCTTCAGTTCTTTTCAAACTTGAAGAGCAATTCAAGAACCTATTTAGATGTCTAAGTCGAACTTTATGTAATGAACTGTAAGGTTAGAGACATACCCGGCTCTAGAGTGTACCAAATAGGTACACATGGGCTAACGCCTTTAACCTTTTACTCTTATAATTTGCTTTTCCTAATATTAATAAGTGTACGTTGCATTACTATGGTAAACTTACTTTCCTTTATTTCTCGCATTAATTTGTAATGACAGACATATCCCATGAAAACTTGTAAATTCATTCAAGCATTTCTTTTTACATATGCGAAGTTCATATTTTTTATATGCTCATGCATTCATAATTTTTAAGTGCTTGCAAAAACATCTTTTTTAACTACTTTTTCTTTTGAATTTTGTAAATATGGTTTTGTATAATTAATAAATCAGAGAATAGTCAGTAAAATAATGGTATTGAATCATAACCTAAATTTTTGGGACTCTTACTTCTGCAATAATCTCCATGCTTGATATTTAATTAACTGTTTGATATCCAATCTATGCCATTAGATATTGCTTTATTCACCTATTCATTTGTTCATTTATTTATTAATTCATACATCAATTTTCCATTCATTGATAATCATACAAAGATAATAATAAAGATTAATGTTAATAAAAAACATTTATATTCTCGCAAACTAATTTAAGTTATTTTTTCATTTGAGTTGAAATAATATAGAATCACGAGATAGAAAGAGGAGACATTACTTGACAAGATGAGTGGAAATGAGTCCAAAACAATGAAGGGAAATAGGAACCATGAATATTCCAAGCAACTTAAAGGAGTGAAAAAAAAAAGTTATGGAGGAAAGGTCTCCATAAAAGTAAAGCCATACCAACACTTCTACCAGGTATTCGAGAAAGTACAACCTAAAGGGGAATCACCTCAAAGTAATCAATATTTGGGAACTAGTCCCATCATAAGACATATTTATGCTAACCAAAAGGCAATAAGTAATAAATGTGGGATGAAAAAGAGATTATATTAGTAGGTGTTAATAAGTAATAAACGATGGGAGCTAGAACCATAGCAAATTAGGAAAACAATGAAATCCATTCGGACTGTGTCCTCATCCTAGACCTTTCATCACTTAGTAACCCTAGCAGCTATAAAAAAGGATGGAAGTTGTATCCATTTTTTTCATTGAACAACTAATGCTTATGCTATTGGTCAACAAAAGTTTCATAAAATTAGGAATCACAACAGTGCTAATGCAAAGCATGCTCGCTAAAATAAGATAAGAAAGATCAAATCTATCATAGAAAATGGAGTCTAAGAAGGCTGAAAGAAGATCATGGTTTTGCATAAAAGTTCAAAGAAAGTGTGCGAACTAGGAAAGTGAAAATTGAGGTACTATAATAATATCATTTAAAGGTAAAGAAAAAAAAAAGGAAAAAAAAAGGCTTTAATGGTGATATTGAAAACATTTTAAAGTTTTCAAAGTCTTTGATGGTGATATTCAAAGGCAAAGCTTTGATGTTGATATTTAAAGCATTCAAAAGAATTTTCAAAGCTTCGATGGTGATATTTGAAGCATTCAAAAGAATTTTCAAAGTCTTCAATGGTAATATTTGAAGCATTCAAAAGAATTTTCAAGGCTTCGATGGTGATATTTGAAGCATTCTAAAGAGTTTTCAAAGCTTCAATGGTGATATTCAAAGCATTCAAATAAGTTTCCAAAATTGATGGTGATATTTGAAGTATTCAAAAGAGATTTCAAAGCTTCAATGATGCTATTTGAACCATTCAAAAAAGTTTTCAAAGCTTCAGTAGTGATATTTGAAGCATCCCAAAAATTTTTAGAGCATTGATGTTGATAATTAAAGCATTCAAAAAAGTTTTCAAAGTCCTCAATAGTGATATTTGAGAATAAGTCTTTAATGGTGATATTGTAAGTATTTAAAAGAAAAAAAAAAGAGAGGTGAACCTCTATAAGAAAAAGAAAATACAAGCCTTTAGAAGTGCCAATTTAGTAAAATTTGATAAATTGTGGACACCTATCAAGGATGATTGGTCTAAGGTAATCAACTTATGGTAGTATGCCAGTCAGGGGTAGTTTCTATCTTAACTTTAAAATTTTATATTTTTTTTAGAAATCATAAATTATGAAATAAAGTTTGGTTTATAAATAATGTGTATACTATCATTGACCATGAATTTTGTTAAATATGATTTTCAATATCCAAGATTATGAGAACATTTTGAAATTTTTTTCTTTGGTGGGTGATCACTAATAGGTTGAACTATATTAGAAAGATTCTTCACTTCCATATATATATTGTCCTAGACATTGAATCATAGACCTTTCACACCCAAATGTTCTTTTTTAGGATTCTTTAAAGGTTGAACAAATAGATTATGCTCTTAAAAGATTTAGATGTTGATAGTTCAATATGAGTTAAAATAATGATAGTAACTCTAAGATATCCCTCGTTTGGATAATCTTTTGCCATAATTTTCATGGCATTCTTCCAAACCCTTGATTTGGGAAGAATAAAAACAAACATGAGCCAAAAACACTTTTTCCTTTAGGATAAAATGTTTTCAATCCGATGCTTGCTAAATAAGATGTATAATTTAACTTGTTTTTCCATGCTAATTTAATTTTTTTCCTAAAGGCTCAACCATGACCATGATTCATTGGTGGCTACAAAGCTAATAATGTTGAAGGGCATAACTTAAGCTTTTAAAAATTGAGTGTAACTTCATGTTATTGAGGTACTCAAAATGATTTTAAAAGAAAACAACCCTTTCTCCTATCAAAATGCTTGCTAGTTCAAATGTTTTTATTTGAAATAAAAAATGGCCTTCTTTGTCTATCCTTTTGCAAATATAAGAATTAATTCCCTTTAAAGTCCCCTTTGAGCCTAATGACTTATTCTTTCTTTAAACCCTAATAAAAAATCTCCTTTCATACTGAAGGGTAAATGAAACAAAGCTTCAAGATCAGAAGGGGCAAATTCCAATATAAAGTTATAAGAAGGACAAATTAAATGTCATGAGGCAAATTACAACGGTGAAAAAAAGTTCAAATTTGAAGATCAAATATTCAAAGTAAAGAATGAAGAAAATTTTGAAATTTTTTTAGAATCAAGAATATAGAAAAACACCAAAAAGAAAGAAATAAAGAAAAATAATAAAAAAATACAAAAACAAAAATATGTTTTTATCTTGAAAGACATGCTGGATTCAATTCCTTTTGAAAAGAACTAATCTTTGATCCAATTACCCTTAAAGACTTGTTTGGGCTTATTTATCCTTTTCTTTCTAAATCAAGAACCATTGCATACATTACGTACCTACTAAAGTTCATTTTTATTAAGCATATTGAGCTATCAGGCCATTCCTAAGAAGCTCCTATCAAATTCCTTTTTTTGGATGATTTTTAAGTCCTCAATACTATGATGAGGCAAGTTCAAAAGCTATGGAATTCCTCTAAAGTAGCAAAGGTATTGTCCAAAAAAAAATGACCCTTCTATGCTAATTTAGAAATAATCCTAAATCTTTAAAAATTTCATGATATTACCAAAAAGTTGAATTAAATGCCTTAACATTGATATTTTTCAAAATAATCATTTAGAATTTTTTAACCCAACCTGGGTAATTGATGCTTACTAGAGGCCTTTCAAACTAACCCCTTAAGACTTGGTGTTTACTAGCATTAGTTTAACACTTATTGAGCTATCGAATTTAAAGATTAAAAGGATGTTATAACTTGATTGTTTGCCTTTCAAGGAATTCCTAGGAAAAGAATATCTATCTAAACTTGGTCTTGATAAACCTTAACCTTGTTATACTAGTTTCTTCAAGATAAATTTTAATCCCACCCCATTTGTGCCTATAAATTGATTTCCTTATCTCATTCAAAAATGTCCTAAATAATGATCACCAATCATAAAAAATCCTTAATGGAAGAAGATAGCATATCCCTTATGCTTGATATTGGAAAATTCATGGTTGAAATTATTGTGAAATTTTTATAGATTTTGACCAAGTAAGTTCTTTACTAGGTTTGAATGGGAAGGTGATCTCATTTCAAAAATCAAAGAATTTTGATAAAATATGTACTTCGCATGACTTCAATAGAAGTTTTTAAATATGTCTAGAATAGATATTTATTCAACTACATAAGTTATATCCTTGAAATGATGAATGCTAATTTGATATTTGATATCTGATGACTTTTTAAGAAATTGAATAATTTTTAAATTCATAATCAAGATCAGAAGAAAGATTTTGAGGGGCAAACATTAAGTCACCCTTTAACTTTTAACAATAAGCCAGTAAGAAGAAAAAAAAATTGGTAATAATGAGGTTCAGATTGATAAGGCCTCGATGACAAGCAAGAATTCTTGTGATATATGAAATCTATGACCTCTTCATGTGATATTGTGTTAGGTATATAAAAAAGGATTTAAAGAGGATAACCTTCTCATGCAATTCTGTATTAGGTATGTGATAAAAGTTGGCTTTTTCACATAATCTTGTGTTAGGTAGGTGAAAAAAGTTTTGAAAAAAATGGCCTTTCCATGTGATTTTGTGTTAGGTAAGTGAAAAAGGTTTACTGTTTCATATGATCCTCTATCAGGTAGGAGAATAAGGCATTAAGAAAATGGCCTTCTCATGTGATCCTGTGTTAGGTATGTGAGAAAGGCTAACCTCTTCATGTGATCTAGTGTTAGGTAGGTGAAGATGGCTTTAAAGAAGACTAACCTTTTCATACGATCTTGTGTTTTGTAGGGGAAAAAGGTTTTAAGGAAACTGGCCTTTTCATGCGATCCTTTGTTAGGTAGGTGAAAAAGGCTTACTTTTTCACTCGATCCTATGTTAGGTAGGTGAAGAATGCTTTGAAGAGGATATCCTCTTCATGTAATCCTATCATAAGGTTGGTGAAGTAGAATTTAAGACAACTTTGTTCGTTAAGAAAAAGGAATGACGAAGTATTCCTACGTTTTCTCTAATGCAGTTGGTGTATGTTTATATATGTAAAAAAAAAACTTTTTAGAAAAGCTTATATAGCTTGAGCAAAATTGTGTCTATTTAGCCTTTGCCTTATTCCTGATTCTCAGCAATGGCTAAAAAAAGGTAACTGTTAACACTTAATTGTGTCCGAGCACTTTTCTAACAATCTAAAAATATCCGTGATCAAGAACTTAATAGTCGCTCGATGAGGATTGACATCTCAAGGTGGACTAGATGTTTTCAAGACCTTTTTAGTCATATCTAAATGGTTATGAGTGCAACTGACAAAATTAGTGCCATTTCAAGGGTCATGGTGAACAAATCTTGGATAAAAAACGAATATCAAGGTAAAAAAATTGGTTTTTTAACTTCATACTTATGAAATTTTGAAATTTATTTATGTGGATATTGTTATTGTCAAATGTCCCATTTTAGAAGTTTTTTGAGAATTTTTTTTGTAAAATTTGGAAAGTTGATCATCTTATATTTTTACCAATAACTGTGTGGTATCTATGCCAATACTCACCCAGGAAAAACTAGAAATATTCAATGAAAAATTTGTATTGGAATTTTTTATGACAAGGTATAAAGTTGTTAATTTTGGGACTTAAATTTGAATTTTTCACACTACCGTGAGCATTATGCTCGTGAAATTTTTCGGTGAAAGTTGTTCTGGATTTTAGATTTTTATCTTTATTATTTTTATAAATTAATATTTTGATTACTATGTTAGATAAAATTCATTTTTATAAAATTTTTCAAGATATGGAGTTTATTATTCCGTAAATTTTTTTGAGGAATTTTTTTTGAGTTTTTAATTTTTAAAATTCTTCAAATATTTTTATTAAATGTATAGTAAATCAATTTTTGAAAATTCAATTAATTTTATGAGTTTTGCATTTTTTCCAAATTTCAATTCTTTTTCGAGTTTTTGCTCAATTTTTAATTACCTTTCTCTTGCACAAAAAATTTTCACCAATTTCTTTTTGAATTTTTGTATGGAATTTTTATTAATTTTATTTTTAATGGGCCAAAATTTATTTTTTTCCATTTCAAGGCCTTAAAACTAGTAAATTTTTCTAATAGGCCTAATAAGTCTACTAATTTTTCAAAAAGCCCAATAAGCTCATCTTTATTTTTTAACATTTCCAAGAAGTATTTATTTTGATTAAAGTTGTAATTAAATTTGATGTATGAAATTTTATTTCTTGAATATATATTTCTTTATTTGTTATAATTAAGTCCCTATAATTTATTTTCATGCAAGTTAAAATTTTTTCTCTTTTATATTTCTAGATGATGATGTTATGTAGGACATCATCGTGCAACATGACAAAAATAATAAATTGAGATCTTATCAAAAAATAATAAAATAATAAAATAAATATAAAAAGGAAAAAAAGGAAAATCCTTGAAATCTCTAGGATTCATTTGGCTAGTGGCTTTTTCTTCAGCCCTCGACCAACTCATCTCCTACAAATAGGGAATGGTTTTTTCATTATGGTCTTTTAGCTTTATAAGAGAAAAAAAATTAAAAAAACACTAAATTTCCATAGGGTTTTAAGCTTTTGAGGTAAATTCTCAAACAAAATCTTTAGTTTTTGTTACTTTCTTTCATTTTTCTTCTATTTAATGAGCTGAAATCATGCCATCGCTCAAGGATTTTAATCCATGTTGAAAGTTCAAGTATGATGGCTATGATCAAAGTCTTTATTTTGTTGTTAAATTTAATTTTTGCTAGAAATAGTTTGATTCTCATTTAGATTATTTATGTTTGTTAGTAGATATATTATTGTTTCCATGTGTACGTGTTTATGTAATTTTTCTTAATATTTTCATATTGATTTCTATGGATTTATTCTTTATTTATTATCTTTTTATGCTTATTTATGCTTAGTGAATATTCAAATATGTATTTATTTATATTTATTAAAATATGTGATAGAAAAATTATTTTTTTCAAAAACCATGTTGGCTGAATGATATATAGGCTTGTTTTCAATTTATTTATTGATTTTTCTTGATATTTAGGATTATTTTGTAAGTTTGAAGGTTTTAGAGGCTAAAAAAATAGTTTCTTTTTCTAATTTTTTAAAGGCCTTAGAAAGGTGATTCCAAGCTTGGCCGAACCATGTGCGAACTTGTCAATTATGTTGTTCTTTTAGCGTATTTTGTAAATATGAAAACCTTATAGACTTAATTGCAAGAATAAAAATTTTGTTTCAAGGCCATCCATGCTTGGCCAAGCTATTTGCAAACCTAGAGGGGTCCCTTTCATGTATACTTAACAAATTGGAATGTGTTTTATGTATTTTTATCAATTTTGAGTTATTTTGTAATTCTAAAAAAAAAAAAAGCAATTTATTTGCAAAATGGCAAAATTTTTATTCTAAGGCCATAAATGGTTGGCCAAATGTTTCTTATGATTGTTGACAGAATTTCCATATTTTTTGTGATGAATTTTGTCTTCAATTATGAGTTTGTTTTGTGGAGGGACTAAATTGCAAGTTAGAAAACTTTAGATTTAGAAAAAGTTCTCATTTTAAGGTTAATATGATATTTTGACATTTTAAGAATATTAGCTTTCCTCTGGTCTTCTAGACGAGTATAAAAAATGTTAAAACTTTTCATAATCCTTTGGTTTTTTGGTAGGGGTACAAAATAAAATTTTTAAAGATTAGGGACTTATTAGCAATTTTTGCATTTTAGGTCAAACATGATGTTTAAGTTACCAATGAAGGGTATAATTATCATTTCATATCATTTTAAAGTTCACTAGGTACCGGCGTGCTTTTATGCAAAAGTACACATTAGAGGTATTTTAGTAGCTTTCTCTAAAACCAAGTCCTTTGTGTTCACTGGGATACTTCTATATCAAAGGTGTACAATAGGAATAGATTCATTTGTCTTTAAAGTTATGTAGTCCTTTAGGATACAAGATACTTTTGTGTCAAAGGTATATCTTAGGGGTATTTTAGTAATTTATCTTAGAACCAAGTCCTTTGTGATCATCGATGTAGACACCTCATTTTGTCCAGGCTAACTTTTTGCATCCCAAGACTTAATTGGAAGATAATGGAATTAAAAAATAAAAAAAAACTAGGAATAACTACAGGGTGTCGTGTCACCAAGCACTATTAGGTGACATGTGCCAAGCAAAAAATTTTTTGGGGAAGGTTATAAGTGCCAATGGGTCGTATTAAAGAAAAATGTAAAAATAAGGCATCAAAGGTCACTATTCAAGGTGTCACCAAAGTCATTTAGATAAGTACACAAGTTGATTTCCCACTATTTGTGACCAAGGTGAGGTATTCAAAGATCCTAAGGTATATGCAAGTTATATTGGTTACACCAAAGATCATCATAATTCATAGCAAGCCTTAGTTATGGGCGTGTGATTGGATTTAAACAAAATTTTAGAGTCTAAATAGCTAATGACAAGGGTTTCATGAAATATATGTTTGTAAGAGGGCATGCCAAAAATATCTTAGGTTGTAGGCTGTTGCAGCCTTTTTGCCCCCTACTCTACATGGCAGAACCAAAGTGAAGAAGGTTAACAGAGCATAATAGCTGGAGACGTCCTTATTACTTGAATGAAAAATAAAAAATACCTTTGCTTTATCTTTCAAAAACGTTGGTTAACCTTTGGATTTAAGAAGAAAAAGTTAGCTCAGCAGAAAGGATACACAGACTGCTCTAACCACCTCCAAAAAAATCCTTCAGCAATCTCCAGCCCTAAAAAAAAACTCTTCCAAGACACTAATCCATTGACCTCCATACTTCATCTTATAGTTCTCTAAACCACCACCAGAAAACCAAAAAAATCAACCTTTCGCACACTTTCATCCTTGAAACACTTTAGCATCAACAATAGTGCTAGAAAACTTTTTCCTTTTACCCTTTTCTTGCTAAATAATAGAAAATAGAGGAAAATAACTAAGCTTAAAGTCATTACTTCAAGTAAAAAGGAAAGTTCAAGCTATTCTTGGTATATTTTCTCTACCTTGTCCTTAATAGTTTTCATTTTTATCGTCTGCATCATTTTAGTGAACCATTTGATGTTGCCATGACTATTCTAGGGCTTTAATGCATTATTATTGCCTTAGTTGTGGTAGTCTTAGGATCTTGATGTTCTTTTGATGCCTTGATGTTGCTTGATAGGCCAAACTTCTACTCTTTCATTCTATTATTAAAACAGTCTCCTATTCATGCATTTTCTATCATATGTCATCTATTTTCACATGCTTAACATATTCTTGAATATTCCTCTTAACATGCATTGAGTGTGTTTTTGCATTTTTTGTTATTGTAAAAACACTCATGGCATAAAAATTCTGTCTTCAAAATTCTAGCATGCTTTTCTTCACTTAAATATGTTCATGTTAAGATGCATTTGCGATTTTCTTACTTTTTTGTTACCTTTTCCATGTCAAGATGTCATCGTTATGTGTTTACGCGTGTAATACTTGATTATCTTTGTGCATGTTGTATTTTATTCATGATTTGTTGGTCAAAATGCATGCTTGTTTGTTACAAAAAATTTGATTTTTCAAAAACCCTAAGTTAAATCTATGCTACCTTCAAATAATGGTGACTAGCATAGATTTAAAATTTTGATTAAATTTGTTGTCAAGTGCCCACCTTTAAATCTTTGGGGCTTAGCATGCTCGACATAAAAATGTATGATAGTGGCGGTGGTTGAGCTTTTAAGTTATCCCATGATCAAGATTTGGGTTAGGTGTGGTAGTATGAAAGGGAAAGAGACTATTGGGCGGATCGCTCATTTAACTAGTCTCAGATAGCCACAACAAAGTGGCCATAAAGTTAAAGTCACCATCAATCATTTTGGGCAAGGTAGGATCAAATGCCATTGAAAACAATATTTCGAGCTACGAAACTCCAAAGATCGATTTGAAGGTCTATAAAGCCTAGAGATTCATTGGTTGGGTTTGGGAGTTGGTTACACATTGGGAAGGATTAGTACCTTTGCGACGCTCGAAATTGGTACCTACTATCTATGTCATGCTTTGGTTTCGGCTTAAATCGTTCTATTTGGTCATTAGTTAGATATAACCCCTTTAAGGCATGGAATTTTGTAAATTATAGATCTGGGTTTTAAAGGAAAATTCGAGTCACCTATATGCCTTGGAGGTGTGGGAAACATAGAGATGTTTGGTGAACGTAAGTTTTGGATTGTGTTTTGAAAATTTGGATATTCCGTGTCAAGTACTAGAGAGATACGAACACGGAATATCACTTTACAATTTTTGGAAAATGATTTTTTTAAAGCATGAATGCATAAAGGTCTTAACAAAAGAGAAACATGTTAGTAAGACAAAAAACAAAATAATAAAATTGCATAAAAATAAACACACAAAAATATAGAGAAAAAGGAAGAATGATCGGAATGTATCTCGTGATTGTCTTAGAGTATTAAAGAATAACCGATACAATAACTTTGAGACGGGTTTGGATTTAGTGGTAATTTGAGAGATGAAAAAGATTTTAATCAAAACAATCTGAGGCATCCAGAAGAAAATTTTTTTTTTGGATTTTTTAAGGTAAAAGCAGGGTTGGAGTGTCCCCTTAGAGAGGTGGGGTTAGAGTATCCCCAAAGATAAAGTTATAAAAATAACTAGGTATAAAGAGAAAGTTTGAGTTTTTAATGAAAAATGGGTTGGAGTATCGCGAAAGATAAAAATTTTTATGATTTAAAAAATAATTAGGAATCTTAACTAAATCCAAGAGAGACAAGTCAATTTTCTTAGGGAAAAATAGGGTTAAAGTATCATTCTAGAGTAATGGGATTTGAGTATCCCCCAAAAATGCAAACTTTTGATGTTTGAAAAGAATTGTTTTTTAAAGGATTTTGAAAATAGAAAATCGATGATTTTATAAAATATATTTTTGTCTTAAGCCTTGATCTGCATATAAAGGGCTTGTGTTATAGGCGAACAAATTAGATGCAATATGAGACATTCGAATGTCTCTATAAAGGAGATTTGAAACCTGGGTTAAGAACAAGGGACAACATTATGTCATTTTCCTTGAATTTATTTCATGTTGATCCAAAGGCTTTAAGGGTTGTATAAGGTACCATTGGAAAGATCACTCAATAAGGTTAAATGCAAAAATATTCCAAAAATCCTAGAAAATCACTTTCTTGGCGGAATTAATTTTTAAAGTTGGCTTATCTTGACACTAGCAGCATATGCAGAATGAAAGACGCATTGAACTTTGAAAAATCATTTCAGGCTCATCCGAAATTGTTAAATCATGAATGATAACTTTCTGGAAAGGTAATTTTGCAAACTTTATGGGAAATATTCAAAATGTTCAAAAAGTTTTTAATAGGCCAAAATGACATAAACAAAAAATTATTTGTTGATCAAAGGGTTCTAGATAGTAAGGGTTTGAACAATCATATCTCCTTCATTTGGAATGATCCAAGGGCACATAAGACACTATTACAAAGGTACTTCAATTCCCTTTAATGGAAAAATATTAAAAAAATCAAGGAAAATATTTTATGGTTCCAAAATGATTTTCTAAACTTAGGTTACAGTGTTATCGAGCAGAACAAGGGGGCAATTTCATTTTTTGGTTTTCTTAGGGGATTAAATTCGAGTTATGGATGTTCGGGCATCCACCACATAGGGACTTGATTAACATGGGTATCATGAACTCATTTCATGGTCCCAGAGTGGTTTAGGATGATGAAACAACCTATTGACCATGCCATCATGAAGGTGCTAAAATGTAAGATTACGGCTTAGTATATATTTTCTATCAAAAAAGGGATTTTGTTTGAAAAAACAACATCTTTAAACTCATTTTACCATAAATTTGGATCTAAAATGTTTAATCTATCCCTAAGATTGGAAGGCCAATATGATAAAACCTTAAATCCATGCTAACCTTCATCTATTAGAGGTAGCATGAACTTAACTTGGGGATTTCTTTTAAAAATCAAATTTTTAACAAATATGCATGCATATTGATAGGAATGACATGAACAAAACATAACTTGCACAAATATGAACAATAACTAAATGCAAACACACAAAGGTGACATTTTCACATGGAAATAGGTGGCAAAAATGCAAGAAGATAACAAATAAGATGCATGAAAATGAGATGAACATGCTTAAGCAGAGGAAACCATACAAAAGTTGTCAAGATAGCCTTTTCATGATACGAGACTACTTAAAATACAAGAAAATGCATGAACATACTCAATGCATGTAATAAACATTTAGATATAAGATAAATATATGAATATGAAAGGAATATGGCACGAAATGCATGAATAAAAGTTGTGATAATGATGAAAATGAAACATGGCATGTTTGCAGATCCAAACAACATTAAGGTATCAAGAGGGTCATCAAGATCCTAAGACTACCACAACCAAGGAAATAGTATTGCATAAGAGTCCTAAGATGGTCATGGAAAAATAAAAAGCTCACTAAAATCAAGTAGATGAAAAAACAAAAAAGTATTGAACAACATAGAAAATATACCAAAAAAGCTTAAACTTTCTCCCTTCCTAAAGCAGTGACTTTAAGCTCAGTCCTTTCCTTCATTTTGCTATTATTTACCAAGAAAAGATGAAAGGAAGAAGCTTTCTAGTATTATGGTTGATAGTGAGGTGTTTTAAAGATGAAAATGCATGAAAGGTTAAGCTTTTAGAGGTTTTTTGGAGGTGGTTTGGGCGAATGACGAGAATGAAAGAAAGTTGTAGGTGAAAGGCAATGGAACTATGTTTTAAGACAGTTTTTTGGATTAGAGATTGCTAGGGGATTCTCAAAAATGGTTAGAAGAGTCCCTCTACTGAGCCAACTTTGCTTTTTTTAAACTTAAGGTTCAACCAATGCTTTTGGGAGACAAGGAAAAGGCATTTTTGATCTTTCATTCATGCACTAGGGGACATCTCTAGCTACTATGCCTAGCTGACCTTTTCCCATTGGTTTTGCTATGCAAAGCAATAGGCAAAAAGGTTGCAAAAGCCTATAGCCAGATATATACTTGGCATGCCCTTTTACAGCCATATTTTCATGAAAGTGACCCTTGTTATTGGCTATTTGGGCTTTAAAATTTTGTTTAAATTTGATCATAGGCCTAACATATAGGTTTGTAATGAATTATAATGGGTTTTTAGTGCAAAAAACATGTTTGAATTAGATTTTTGAAAGCTAAAAAATGTTCTAAACAGGGCAAAAATACGTTAGTGTATCAATACAAAACATGTTGTATTGATACACAAGGCAGTTTTTACCTATGAGCATCAATACAATAAGGTGTGTATCGATACTAAGAGCAAAAATTGCTTCCAATCTCAAGACTTAGAGGCTATATTGATACTCTATGGATTCGTATTTATACTTATGCTTGTGTGTCGATATATTTTGCCAAAAATCACAACTTTAGCTACTGTTAAGGCCTGTATCTTTACAAACAAGCTATGTATTGATATCACATCTTAGGTATCGATACCAAACCCTCTTGCATCGATACTACATGTGAAAATTCAAGTTTTTGGCAAGTAAAGGCCTCGTATCAATATTTATGCACTAATATAACTTGTACGTACCTATGGCTTGCCGAGTTACCTCACCTTGGTCATAAATAATGGGACATTGATTCATGTACTCATCCAAGTAACTCTGGTGGCACCATGAAAAGTGGCTTTGATGCCTCATTTTATATTTTTGTTTAATACAACCCATAGTTATTTTAGACATTTCCCAAAAAAATTTATTTTAGATTATGAAAATTGACACGACACTTGATAGTTATCCCTCAATTTTTATTTTAGTTTTTGATTCTATCATCTTTCAATCAAGTCTTGGGATGCCAAAAGTTGGCTTGGGTGTCTACAACTACTTCTCTTTGGCTATTGCTAAGTGTTAGAAATAAAGCAAAGACAAATAAACACAAATTTATTTGAATAGAATGATGGTTTCATGTGTTTGCTAAAAAATAGAGAGATTTTAGTATTACGTCGAGATAGGCCAAATATATTTACATAAAAAATTATGATAAGTTTTATAGGGTTTGACCTCTTTATTAGGTTATTTTCTAGGTTTAACCCTCAGACAACTGCCATCAGCTTGTGTAGGCTTTGAGATATGTAATCATCTAACTTTTTAAGGACTAAGGTAGGTTGTTTCTTTGGTTTAACCCCCAAATAAATCTACTAGCTTGTATGGGCTTTGACTTGATAAGCATCCAGCTCTTTGTGGATTGAAGTAGGTTAACATGGTGCCACCAACTTATGTAGTCTTTGACTCGATAGGCATCCAGCTTTTTATGGATTAAGGTAGGTAAAGAAAAACATTTTGATATTCAAGGACCAAGGTAGGTAAGGAAAGGTGTCCTGATCTTTAAGCACTAAAAGGGAAAAGAAAAGACATCCTAGTTTATAGGGACTAAAAGAAAATGAGTTTAGATACCTCTTTTGGATGATTTTTAATTAGCTCATTAGGTTAGAGATACCTATTCGAGGCTTTTCAAAGCTTTTCAAAAATAAGAAATTATACCTTAGGTTCCTCATTGATTTGACTTCTATATGCAAGAATAGGTGCCTGGAGGATGTTAAATGCTGTATAACACATGAGGATGCAAATGCTTGTCTAAATGCTACGGCAATGATGGTTTTAAAAGCTTGATCTGGTTGTTGATTTTGGCCTAATTCGGCTTTTTACTCTCTAATGGGTTTGATAAGGTGATCTCTTGCCTTAAGATTCACCAATCCTTTTCTAGGTTACAAAGGTTTCAAAATGTATAGGTTGTTTTTAAAAGATAAGGATGGTCTATGATTGTGAAGGGATGGTCTTGAGCTTAGACAGCTTGTTTGGGGAATTTTGTTAAATTAAGCTTAGTAAGTGTGGGGGTTTTTTTTTTGTGCATTGTGACTCAAAGCACATCTTTGGTGATTTGGGTGGATAGTTTTAAATTTGGGTTCAGGAATTCTTTCCTTTTATCTTTATGCTGGGGTTTACTGGGAAAAAGATTTTGAGCACATTTTCAAAGTGCAATGGTCTAAAGGCAAGATCGACTGGGGCTTTTAAAGCTCATTCTTAATCTCTAGACATTAAACAAAAATTCCTGCAAAGTTTTCATCTTTCCAAGTAATGAGAAAGAATTCTGTTATCAGTTTTGTTCATTTATTAAACATTATCAATTAAATGACAAACATGATGTAACATGGAATGTAGGGTGATGAAATGATTTTGCGATAAATCAAGTTAATTTATTTCATTTAAACCAAGAAGGCATAAGTTATGACAAACTTTTGAGATTATGAAAAATTATGAAATATAAAAAAGACTAGAGAGGTCTTCTTAGCTAATTAGCCCCTAATACTGATGACATGGAGCTTACATTGAATGCTTTCAGAGGCTTTCTCAAGCAATTAACCTTTTTGATCTTGGCCAACTCGCAAAAAGATTCTTCAGGTTACCCCATATGGAAAAAGCCTCAAAGTTAGGTAATGATGGGACTCGATGAAGTAAGTTCAGGTAGAATAGGTGAATTAGATTATGATTTATGATTTGGTGCCTTGATTGAGGTTGTAGGTCACATTGGTTCTGGCTAAGCTAGTAATGGTTTGAGCTTAATTGAGTTTAGGTAAAAAGGGCTCTGGTCGCTTAAGCCACCTTTTGGGTTTTCAACTTAAGCTAGCTCTTTTTTTTTTTGTTGTTTTTGTTTTTTAGAGTGGAAAGAGAAGTAGAAATAGGATGCCCTTGCAGGTTTTCATCTTAAAATCCTTTTAGGCATAGCATTTCTTAACAGAGTTAGAGTTTACAAGATTGGGTGGTTGCTGCTATCCATCTCTGTCAAGATTAAAGCTCTCAAAAAATACATGTTTCACCACGTATGGTCCTTCTCAATTTGGGGTCCATTTTTCTTGAGCATTTTTTGGATTAGAAGAATTTGTTTGAGCACTAGGTCACCTTCTCAGAACTGACAAGGATAAACCTTTTTGTCTGGTTTCTCATTACATGCTTTTGATACATCTGGCCATGACAGATGGCTTTCATTCTTTTCTCTTCAATGAGATTGAGCTACTTATATCGGTTCTCAACCCATTTAGCCTCTTCAAGTTATGATTCCATCAAAACTTTAAGTGAAAGGATTTCAACCTTGATATATAGGATAGCCTCTATACCGTAGACCTAAGAGAATGAGGTAACACCTGTGGAAGTTTATACTATTGTGAGGTAGGCATTAAAGCAAAAGGTGACTTTTCATACCAATCTTTATACATCTCAACCATCTTTTTGACTATCTTCTTGATATCCTAGTTAGCTACTTTAATTATCCTATTCATTTTTCAATGGTATGGAATGGAGTTTCAATGTTACATCTTGAACTGAGAGTGGACTGCTTACATGATCTTATTTTTTCAGGTTATGTGCATTATCAGTAATGATCTATTTGGGAAGACCATATCAACAAATGATGTCCCATTTTACAAATTTGCATACAACCTATCTGGTAACATTGGCATAAGAAGCTACTTCTACCCACTTGTTGAAATAATCGATAGCAACTAAAATAAAACAATGTCTGTTAGAAGCTATCCTATCATGTCCATGCCTTACATAGCGAAAGGCCATCGGCACTATCATAACTTGCAAAAGTGTTAGTAAGACATGGACTTTGTCTTTGTAGATTTGGCATTTGTGGCACTTTCGAGCGTAGTCAATGTAATCTTTTCCAAGGGTCAACCAATAATAGCCTGATTGCAGGATTTGTTTCACCATTCAGTGTTTATTAGCATGCGTACTAAAAATTCCTTCAAGGATTTCTTTAAGAAATTCTTTTGGCTTCAAAGGTATCTACACATCAGGGTAGTACTTGATCCCAACCTTTCTTGTATGAAATCTTTCCATCCAAAATGAAGCTCGCAGCTATCCTTTGAATAATTCCTATGTCAGTTTCAGTGGTGTTTTTCAGGTATTGTTAGTCTTTGATATACTGACCGATGTCATGATACCATAGTAGGCTGTCTTTTTTTTCCTTAACATTCTGACAATGTGCTGGGGTTGTATAAATACTCATCTGAATAGGAACAAAGTTCGATTCTCTATTGACTTTGAACACGGACAACAAGGTGGTGAAGGCATTAGTGATTTAGTTCTCTTTTTGAGGTAGATGTTGGAAGCTAATATCATTGAACTCATTTTTGAGTTTCGAGATCAAATTTTAATAGTGGATCAATTTAGCATCACATGTTTTCCATTCTCCTTTCAGTTGGTAAATAATTGGGGCTAAATCTCCAAATAAATGCAGTGCTCAAACACCCCTTTCACTAGCTGCTTGGAGCCTATGACACAGGCCTCATAGTTAGCTATATTATTAGTGCAATCGAGGTTCAATCTTGCAGTGAAAGGGTAGTTGTTTCCATTAGGCGAGATAAGAATAATTCTGAGCCCCAATGTGTTTAAAGCTCTATCGAAGTACATTTTCTAAGATGACCTATACTCGATAGTGTTCTTTGCCTTGGGTATGCACATTAAATCTTTATCAGGAAATTCAAAGTTTAAAGACTGATAGTCATATGTTGCTCAGTTTGCCAAAAGTCTGCTATTGCACTACCCTTGATGGCTTTTTGATTTACATATAAGATGTCATATTTTCTGACCTCCTTAACAAGGTAGGAGCTTCACACAAATACTTGATGGGATCAAATTTGGCAATCAACCATGTAGTGTGGTACAACATGTATTGTTTTAACCTTCGGGCCATTCAGGCTAGAGCACAACATAGCTTCTTTACAACTAAATAATTATTTTCATATTCTGTCAAATTTTTGCTCAAGTAGTAGATAGCATGTTCCAATACATAGCCTATTGACTTATCAAAAACTAATAGTGTTTGACCTTATTGAAAGCTTTCTGGTACTTTTTGTTCCATTCTCCATGGCTTTATTTTTGAAGTAGCTGAAAGATTGAGTCACATTTATCTATTAACTGAGATATTAATTGGGCTATATAGTTTAACCTTCCCAAAAAACTCTTTACTTTTCTTTGAGTTTGAGATTATGGCATATTTAGAATGGCCTTGACCTTGTCGGGATCAACTTTTACTCCTTTCTTGCTCATAATAAATACCAATAGTTTACTGAAGGTGATGTCAAATATGCATTTGGTAGGATTTAGCTTGAGCTGGTATTTGTAAAGCTTTTTGAAGAGTTTCCGCAAATTTGCCACATGTTCACTTTCCTTTGGCACTTTGGTGATCATATCATCCACACAGACCTCGATTTCTTTGTGCATGAGATCATGGAATAATGTTACCATTACCCTTTGGTAGGTTTCCCCACATTCTTAATCCCAAAAAGCACCACTTTATAGTAGAAAGTGCTCGACATGGTCATGAAGATGGTCTTTTCCATGTATTCAGCTAGCATTTTGATTTGCTTAATACCTAAAAATCCATCCATGAAGAAATATAGTGCATTTTTGGCAATGTTGCCTACTAGAGTATTGATATAGGGCAAGGGAAAATTATCTTTTAGACTGGCTCTATTTAGATCCCTATAATCTACACACATTCACACTTTATTGTCTTTCTTTGGAACTAGGACAATATTGGCTACCTATTCAGGATATTTGGATACTTTGAGAAATCCTACCTTAAATTATTTTTTCACTTTTTCTTTGATCTTCAAAAGTATTTTGGGGTACATCCTTCTAAGCTTTTGTTGTATGGGCTTACGTTTAGGTTCATTGGGGACCATAACATTAGTTTCTAATCTGGGCATGTCCTAGTAGGACCAAGCGAACACGTAACTATATTATTGGAGGAGGTTTATTAGTTCAACTTGAGTCGATGGTTTTATAGAGGTTTTGATTTTGACTTTTTTGTCTTCTTTTGTTTCAAGGTTTATGGTCTTAGTGGGTTCTTTATAAGGTAATAGTTATTTTTCTTCCTATTCAATTAGCCTTAGTAGGTTTGGGGTTATGTGCTTCTTTTCAAAATTCTCTTTAGACTCGAGCTCACTAGTGTAGATTGGTTGCACAAAATCGATTTTTAAAGTTTTATATAAATATTCATGTCACCTTTATCGAGGTACTTGAAAATATCGAGAAAGAGCAATATTTGTGGAAAAATATGTAAAAAATGGTCTAAGAGTTGGTATGATTTATGAACATAAAGAATGAGATACATAATGCTTAATCATTTTCATTGATAATGCTTAATAAAAGATGCCCGTATAAAGGATCCTATAATGATTTTGCGCGAAAGCATGTAGGTTTAGTTCATAACATTACTTTACAATAGACTTAAATAGTACAGGAATCTCAGTTTCAATCTAACCACTTGACATAAATCCTAGAGGGCACAAACCAGTCTCTAGGCGTATTGTTGATGTCTCTAACTCATCAACTGCATTGATCGAGAGATCCCTAAACTTCTTGCTTAGTATGAGCTTGACATTGGTGAATCCTATATTCACAGGTCCTCCTAGCCAAAAACTTTCCCGAAGGGGTGGAAATACCATTGATTCATATCCTATGTGCTGTCTTGACAAACGAGTCATCCTTTTCTCATGGTTTTTCTAAGCATGTTTTCATTTTGCTGTGCACTGGACTTGAATTCCAACCCTCTTTTGTCAATCTAGTTGACAACTTTTGAGGCTTTGGCAATTCCTTGAAAGTGTTTTTCGAGTTTTTTTGTGCCTTTGTCGATAGTTAACTTTAGGCCCATTTGAGGGCTCTTTGATAGGCAAGGCTCAACCATTGGTAACTATTCTTTCACATAAGTAGCGTTGATAGACTTAAAGGATTAGAAAGAGGATTCTGGAATATCTTTGTCGAGTTCAACATATGGGGCATTAATTGAGGTAGCAACAATGATATCTTCTTTTTTTCCAATACTGGTAACTTTTTTTTCAATGATGAATTTTAAATTTTGGTGTAAAGATAATGGTATTACCCCTGCAGAGTGAATTTAAGGCTTTCCAAATAGGCAATTATATGATAAAGCAATATCTATCACATAAAATTCCACTTCACAAGTGCATGGGCCAATTTGGAGTGGAATGGTGATGTTTCCTATAGCATTTCTATAAATTCCATCGAACGCGCATACCACCTGTGACTATTTTGGATATGAGATGCATCAATGGGAAGCTTGTTCAAGCATGACTTGGGCATTACATTTAGAGCCAACCCATTATCAATAAGCACCTTGGGCAACATGATGCCCTTGCAATATGTAGTCATGTGAAGGGCTTTGTAGTTTCCTCTTCCTCCATGTAGGATTTCATCAGTGCTAAAAGATATGTAACTGTCGGCAATGATGTTGCTCACTAGGCAATCTAACTGACCTATAAAGATCTCGGAAGGGACATAAGCCTTATTTGAAACCTTAAGGAGGGCATTCTTATGAGCTTCAAAATTCAACAATAGTGATAGCATAGATATCTTGCTCAGTTGTTTGTTCAATTGATCCATGATGTTGTATTTGTTGTACTTGATGACCTTAAAGAATTCCTAACTTCTTTCTCACTTACTGGCTCTTTGACAGCGATCAACTTTGAGTCTTTGGTTGTAAACTTTGGTGCTTGTCGAGATTCACCTTTTGATGCTGTTAGGGCATAACATTTGCCACTTTTAGTTAGATGACTTATCCTTGAAAAGTCAACAATTGTTGTTTGCTAATTAGATTCTCCGATGATTAAGATTTTGCTTTCATAGTTCCAAGGAACCATTTTGTTGTCCTTATAAGGGAAAGAAGATGGAGGTTGAATAATCATCTTTGGCATAGGCTTAACAGGAGTAGCTTTAACTTTTAGTCAATTGTCGAGCAAGATCAATGGCCTTCCAAACCCGTTAGAAGGATTGCTTTATTCTTTTTCCATAATGTTAACAAACAGTATTGCATTTGCAAACTCGGTATGTGGGGTTCACTTTTTATCAAAGAATTCGATGCTACCCTCATTCATCATCTTTAGAACCATAGCATGAAACTCTTTGCATGTTTGAATAGTGTGGCCAAAAACTGTATGGAAATTGTTGAAGTCATCAATTTTTTTATCACTTCAACTGCATGAATCAATTTAGCTTTCAACAGGATTTTCCAGACTAAATTCATTGGTGTCCGTACTTCATCTATGTTTTCTATAATCTCATAGTTCTCTTCAACAGCCATTCTACTTAGGTCTAACTCATCATGAGTTTAAGATGAATTGGCCTCAATACTATAGTTTGGTTGTTGACTAGCCTTCATTGTTCATTTTCCTTTGCCTTGGTAGATATCTCTTTTGCCTGATTAACTTTTCATAGACTTATCAATCATTCCATTGAGTATGACAACGTCTAGAAACTCTTTGGGAAGCTTTTTGCTACTTTCTCATAATAAAGGGCTTGCGATATGCTAATGAATCTAATAGTCATCTCTTTTTCTATCAAGAAGAGATGAATCTGGGCAACTTCTTCCATCCATCTCAAAGCATACTACTTGAACCTTTTATTAGCTCTATTTTTTATGGTTATAAGAAATAGATAACTTGACATTCGGTCATCAATAGGCCTCTTCTTATATATGGCATTAATAGATTGACCAATGTGTTCATCCCATTCCTCATAGAACTTAATCTTCGATTAGTCCATCATGCCTTGGACCATTTCTAAGAATGATGAGTAATGTGACAAATCGTGCCTTTAACCACTATGGCAACAAGATCGCCTAATAATTTCTTTCCTTTGATCTTTGATGTCTGAGACTATTCTAGCTCTCATAAAAACTTACTAGATTTATTCATCGACGTTTTGACTTCTCTAATGCTTCTTTTAATCCAATAACATTTTCCATCAATTATTGCATTTGCTCTTAGTTTTGCATGGTTAGGGAGTGGATTTGCTCCAATATTTGGTTTAGGCCCTTATTCAACTTTGGTGACACCTTTTTCTAGCAAGTCTTATACCTTTTCCTTAAATGAGCTACAATTCTCAATAGAATGACCTTGTGCTTTGGCGTGGTGCTCACAATAGGCATTCTTCTTGTACTATTTTGGATACGGTAGTGATCTTGGGTTTGTGAATACTAGGGCCACTAATTGACCTACCAATAGATGAGAGTAAATCTTTTTGTAGAAATAAAGGAGTGGCTAAAAGTGTTCCCTTTCTCAAGGTGCTTGTTGATTATTTAGGGCTCTTGCATTGTTCATATTGCGAGGCAATGCTCTTTAGGTCATGAGTAAAGGTTAAAACCCAAATTCAACATGTCTGGGAGATAAATAGCCTCCGTCGAATATGGATTTCGATTAAACCTGCCATAACTTTTGCTAATAGCATTCACCTCTTTCTTTTTACCCTTATTTATTAACTTCTGGATTGACCGAGATAATTCTCCAATAGGTATCCTGCTACTTTTGATAGCGTTATCGATTATTTCACCTAATATAACCATATCGGTAAAATTTTTTATGGTGATTTTGACCAACCATTTGTATTGGAAAGCTTTTGCGGTGCTGACAAACATAATCATCATTTCTTCTTTAGACGAAGAAGGATAAACTTGAGTTTCCTTCTGTCTCCATCTTTAAGCATATTGCCTAAAACTCTCAAAGGTTTTTTCTTTTATGTTCACAAGAGAGAAGCGATCTGAAGCCCCATTGGACACGTGTTTATATTGTTCAAAGAAGGTGGGAGCCATATCTACCAATGTTTGAATTATTATGGGATCTAACCTTATATACCATCAGATAGTTACCCTTGTTAGACTATCTTAAAAACAATGAATTAGTAGTTTCTTATTCTCTTCATACCTAGCCATTTTACGGCAATACATGTGAAGGTGGGTAGTCGAGTCAGTATTCCTAATTGTACTTTTCAAAATCTGACATTTTAAACTTAGATAGGATAATGAGTCCACAATCCCAAATTTATTACTTCATTCAATAACTCAAAAATGCTTCTTTAATGACTAATATTTGTTTAAGTCTTCATCATTTTCTGATAACCTATTTGCTTTTTCTTGTTCCATTTGCTCATCGAGGTTTAGGACTATAGGTCTTATCGATGGAGAGCCCACACCTTGAAATCCTTGGACTAAATGAGATGACGTTGCAAGGTTGATGTAAATGAATGGTTGAGTTGGTAGGATATTTGATGCCGGAGGATGTTTTCCATGCAATGCCTCTTCCTAACCATTGGTGGCTTTAGTACCATCATTCAAATTGCTTTCAAGATTGGCTGACTCTTTTCTAGCATCCACCATGCTTGTTTACTCTTTTTCTTTCAATGCCTTAAGCTTCATTAGTTTGACAATCTAAGCTTGGAGTTTTTCATTCCTACGAAGTAGTCACTCTCAAGATTCCTTATACATGAGTTCAAGTCTCTTAATACAAGCTTGCTGATGATTTTCCATTGCTTTCTGATGAATATGAGTGTTATATCAATGACAAACTGTAGGTTTCTTGTTTTAGGGAACCTTTTCTTTAAATTATTACCAGATTAGACTTTTATGTTATAAGCATGTTTGATGTAATGAAAATGAGTATGCGATTATGAAGATAAATGACTATTAACATGAATGAATAAAATAACAAAAGAATTGGGTTAGTCACGAGAATGCAAAAGGTATAATTGGATTAAGGGGTAATCCACCAATAGTGTTTTTCATTAAAGCAATAGAGTATCTTGATTACACATGATTGCATTAAAAATGCCTAACACGATTACATTGCCTTATTACATGCTTTAAGAAGTATAATAATTCTTATTCATAGGCTCCAATGAGCGGGATATTATGTGTCAAGGATAGTGCCATAATCCATCATGTGTTTTACTTCCACTAGGCCACATGAATCTTCTTAGTGAGACAGTGGTAGTGATCTTAATGGTTTTGGGATGCTTGATCAATTGTTTGTAGCCAATCTTGCTCTCACTATTCGAAGGCTCCTACTAGTTCATTGGTTTGGTCTTGGTGGGCCTGTAGAGAATGCTCTAGATCTGGGATTTTGAGTGTCAAAGTCGCATTCTTAATAAGGTTTACCCTTAAATCTTGAACTTAAGCTTCTAATCATCCATTCTTCTTCTGATAGTTATAGAGGGCACAAGTTCTAACAAGCATCTCCCTATTGACCTTAACCTTTTTTTACATTGACGTAATTTTTTCTTAAGCTTATTAATTTTTGTTTCCCACTCAATTGATGACTTTCTAAGGCATCGAGTCTTGCTTGCTTTATTAAGTGCCACATAATGTTTTTAACTCTTAAGATCTTCTTTAAGATGGTTTTTCTCTTTAACAACCCAGTTTATCTCACCATCAGAGGTAGAGGTCCATTTCTAATTGATTTTTTTCCTTTAAGTAAGGAATTTCCTCAGTGAAGGTTGCCCTTTCTTATTCGAACTCTTACCTAAGTAATTCCATCTCAGAAGGGAACCCTTCAACTGCAGCTTGTGATATTCCAACGGTAGACAAAGGTAGGAAGTTATTGACATGATAGGTCTTCCACTCGTCATATCCTAGGGTCATACGACTTTTTCTCCAATACCTCTCCACATAATGGGTTTGTTTCCATGCATGAAAAGCTAGTTAAACTTTTGACTTGTAATCAAGCTCACCATAGTTAAAGTCTCACAACTCTAGGTCTTGGACAAAGGGGATAAATTGACGGCACTAGAATTACTGGAGGGCCAAAATGGGTGCATAGCTAGTGCTTCCCTATATTCCCATGAGTAGAACATAATTATAATCTCCGCACAAGTATATGATTGTTTATGGTAAGAACCAAAAGACCTTCCATGTCACTTCTTCCCCTTTGAGGTTCTAGAATTTGTTAACCTATTGCTATTTGGACTTGTCCTAAGGCCATTCCTTTTCAAGGACCTTGGAGATAGGCTAAGTTAGATAAAAAGTTGAATGACAACTTTTTTTCTTCTAAACATAAGTGACTAACAAGCCAAATATGGAGAATGAGGCACATCTAATGAAATAATCTATATCGATTGTCCTACAAAAGCTAAGAGCTCAAATGGTTTTAGCAATGACAGCCAGTGTAGGATTGATGTTGCAGCATAATTGAGAGAAAAGATATGATTGTTTATGGTGAAAAACGCCTTCCATGTCACCTTTCCCCCTTTGAGGTTCTGGAAGTTATTTACCCATTGCTCTTTAAACTTGTCTTGAGGCCATTCTTTCTCAAGGACCTTGGAGATAGGGCTAAGTTAGATAAGAAGTTATTTATGACAATTGCTTTTCTTCGAGGCATAAGTGACTGACAAGCCAAATATGGAGAAGTAGTGTGCATCTGATAAAGTAACCTTATCGATTTTCTTGCAAAAGCTAAGAGCTTGGATGGTTTCAGCAATGACAACCAATATGAGATTGATACTATGGTATAATTAAGAGAAAAGATCTGCTATTGTAGCTTTAACATAGCCTAATGTTTTAAAAAATATGACCAAACCATACATGACCAGAGCATAGATATCATGAATCTTTTAGAGGTCAACAGCATTTGCCATTGCTTTCTTTAAACTGGCCTATAAAATGCACTCATTGTTTCCCTTCATCTTGATGTGACTTTCAATCCAAGTCTCCGGTGCACTGAAAATTTGGGCTAATCTTTTCTTGAAAGTTGGAGGGTTCCAAGCCTTGCTATATATTTTATCAACCTTGGCTTTCTCAATGTTGAGTAACACAGTGTATTCATCAACTATGGGGAACAAATCTTCATGATTGAAAGAGAAACATCGATATGATAGGTTCCAAAATTGAGATGCTGCTTGCAATAGGCTGACATCTAAACAGATTTAGAGCAAAAGAATAATGTCTCTGTATATCATCATGAATAATTACTTCTTGGTATTATCTTAACTGGTCCATACGTGCTTTAGGTCTTTCCAATCATTTTGATGGTACCCTATCTTTACCCTTTTATGGATTGTTAGAACATACCTGGTTTTTAGAACGTCCTCATCTTCACGTTGCTGGTGCTCTGACCATGCTCGAAATTCCTCAAAAGGCTTCAGATCTAAAGCGGATTGTTGCTCCATGGTAGAAGCCCTTGATGAACACTAAATCATTGGCCAATTATCCTATTATGATAACGATTATGATGAAATTATGCATGCATGAAAAAGAAAAAAGCAAAAAGGGAATAAGTTAGTAAGCATATGAAATATAGGCACCAGGATAAAGGAATGAAAGAATAGCAATAAAAGTGCATCACAAAATTGGTCCCAAGAATAGGTGGTATGATGCCTAGAGGCAGATGTGATGGTCGTGAATGTTAAGACATTGAATGGATAGCATAACGGCTTGTCTGTATTAAAAATTGCCTTTCAACAAGGTAATACGATACCTCGCAAGGACTAAGACTGACCATTTAAGTAATAATGTTCGAGTACATGTTAAGCTATTATTCGAACAGCATGATAGCTTATTTTTGTCAGATATAACTATTTTAAGATGGCATTGCAGGTAATGACATTCATTTGTCATCACCCACTTATTAAAGAGGATTTGCCATCAAATGTATTGGGATATCATAAAGAAATGATTATGAAAATAAAATGACAAATGCAAATGACAATGTTTACCCATCATTGCTAGTGTAACCATGATATTTAGGAGTAAAGATAAGAAATGTTTCCCTAAGTGACCTTATTTTTCGCGTTATTCTAGCAGTAATCTAGTATGCTGTGACATGGTTTGGCTTGTAAGGTTCACTGCATAGGTTTAAGTTGATGCCTAATTTGGTATCCAAATTTCTTTTCTGTTTGGTAAAGATAGTCGAGGCACCTTGAACCTAGGCCCATTGCGAATTTGGTGGAATAGGTTCAAGTCGATAGATGTACTTCCCATGCAAATGTGGATGTGTACTCATGATAGACATAGGTAATTTACACCTAGAAAGGTCTTGCCATGCCTATATAGAGGGTTACTCATGAAAGTGGATGGCTCACTTCCTCCTAATAATTGGGGTACTAGCCACACCATGGTGTTTGGTGGGAATCTAGTATAAATAAAAGTGCATGGTGTATGTCGAGGAAATAATCAAACCTTTTGTTATAACCCATATTACCATACTTATTCAAATTGATATTTGTTTGAGAATAGAATAGTCCCTAACAATCACAAAAAAGACGGTCATGAAAAGTAAAAGGTTAAAAAATAAAAATAAAAATGAATTATATTTAAATAATAAAATAAAAGTTGAAAGAGCAAGAAATGTGCAAGACGTACAAGTCATAAGCCTAACTCTCTTAAGTTCTCTATTTGAGTTGCCAAGTTGTCATCACGCGCTTACCTTTAAAACTTCGAACAATCTGAAGGGCTTAGCATGCTCAACTTGTAGTGTATGATAATTGTGGTGGTCAAGCCTTGAAGTTATCTTAGGATCAGGATTTAGATTAGGCGTGTTAGTATGAAGGGAAGAGAGACGGTAGGGCAAATCGCTCATCCAACTAGTCTTGGAAGGCCACCATGAAATGGCCATAAACTTCAAGTTGCCATCGATCGATGCCTATTGACAATATATTCTGAGTCACGAAACTAAAAACATCGATCTCAAGGTCTACAAAGTCCAGAGATTCATTCGTTGGGTTCGAGAGTTGGTTACACGTGTGGAAGGATTAGCAACCCCATAATGCCTAAAATTGATATCTAATATGTCTCGCTTCAGTTTTGGCTTAAATAGTTCCATTTGGTTGTTATTTAGATATAACCCCCTTTAATGCATGAAATTTTGTAAATTATAGATTTGAGTTTTAAAGGAAAATTCGAATCACCTATGTGCCTCGAAGGTATGGGGAACATAATGATTTTTGGTGAAAGTAAGTTTCGAAAAGAGTTTTGAAAATTCCAATATTCTTGTCAAGTACTGGAGAGATACCAACATAGAATATCGCTTTGCAATTTTTGGAAGATGATTTTTAAAAAACATGAATGCACAAAGATCCTTACAAAAAGGAAACATGTTAGACAAAAAAGAAAATAATAAAATTGCATAAAAATAAGCACAAAAAAACATAAAAAAAAAAAGAGGGACGACCATAATGTATCTCGTGATTGTCTTCAATTATTAAAGAATAACTGGTACGGCAATTTTGAGATGAGTTTGGATTCGGTGGTAATTTAAAGGATGAAAAAGATATTAACCAAAACAATCTGGGGCATCTAGAAAAAAGAAAATTGTTAGATTTTTTCGGTAAAAGTGGAGTTGGAGTATCCCCTTGGAGAGGTACGGTTAAAGCATCCCTAAAGATAAAGTTATGAAAATAATTAGGTATAAAGAGAAAAATCAAGTTTTCAATGAAAAATGAGGTTGGACTATCCTCTTAGAGTAATGGGGTTGGAGTATCCCCAAAGATGAAAACTTTTGATGATTTAAGAAAATAATTAGGAATCTCGACTAAATTCAAGAGAGAAAATTTAATTTTTTAAGGAAAAATGGGGTTAAAGAATCCCTTCAGAATAATGGGGTTGGAGCATCCCCAAAAGATGCAAAATTTTAATGTTTCAAAAGAAAATTTTTAAAAGAATTTTAAAATAGAAAATCAAAGGTTTGTATAAAATATATTTTTGTTTTAAGCCTTGTAGAGGAAACAATCGAATGCATTACGAGACATTTGAATGTCTCTATAAAGTAGATTAAAAAATTGGTTTAAAAATAAGGGATAGCATCATGCCATCTCTTTTTCTTAATTTATTTCGAGTTCATCCGAAGGCTTTAAGGGATGAATGAGATACCTTTAGAATGATGACTCGATAACGTTAAACGTAAAAATATTCCAAAAATCCTAGAAAATAACTTTTCTAGGCGAAATTAATTTTTGGCAGCGTATGCAGGGAAAAAGATGCACTGAACTTTGAAAATTCATTTTGGACGCATCAGGAATCGTTAAATCATGAACGATACGTTTTCGGAAAGGTAATTTTGCAAACTATTTGTAAAAATGTTCAAGAAGTTCAAAAAATCATTTGCTAGGCCAAAACGACCTAAACAGAAAACTATTTGCTGATTCTAGGGGTTTCAAAAATAATGGTTTGAGAAATCATATCTCCTTCATCAAGAATGATCTGAAGGCACACAAGGCACCGTAGAAAAGGTACTTCGATGCCGTTTAAGGGAAAAATACCAGAAAAATCAAGGAAAATATGTTATGGTTAAAAAATGATTTTCCAAACTTAGACTACAAAGCTACTAGAGCAAAATAGAGGGCTATTCAATTTTTTTGATTTTCTTAGGGTTCAAATTCGAGTTATGGATGTCTAAACTTCCACCACACATGGACTTCACTAATAGGGGCATCATAAATTCATTCCATAGTCCCAGAGTGGTTTGGGATGATGAAACAACCCATTAACCATGCCATTATTGAGGTGCTAAAGCTTAAGATCAAGGCTTAGTATAAATTTTCTACCAAAAAAGAATTTTGTTTGAAAAACAGCATCTTTAAACTCATTTTACCATAAATCCATGTATGAAATGTTTAAAGTATCCCCAAGATTGGAAGACCAATAGGTTAAAACCTTAAATCTATGCTAACCTCCATCTATTAGGGGTAGCATGAACTTAACTTTGGGATTTCTTTTAAAAGTCTGATTTTTAGCAAATAAGCATGCATCTTGACAGGAATGACATGAACAAAACACAACATGCACAAAGATGAATAGGAACTAAACATGCAAACACACAAAGATGACATTTTTTGACATGGAAATGGGTGGTAAAAAGATACATGGAAATGAGATAAACAAGCTTAAGTGAAGAAAGCTTGCAAAAGTTGTCAAGACAACATTTTTATGACATGAGACTCCTTAAAATACAAGAAAATGCATGAACATACTCAATGCATGTTATGAATATTAAAATATGAGATGAATATGTGAAAATGAAAAGAACATGGCAAGATATGCATGAACAGAGGCTTTTATAATGATGAAAATGAAGAATGGCATGTTTGCATATCCAAACAACATCAAGGTATCAAAAGGTCATCAAGATCCTAAGACTACCACAACCAATGCAAAAATATTGCATATGCCCTAAGATGGTCATGGCAGTATAAAGAGCTTCCTAAAATGATGTAGATGAAAAAACAAATAATGTATGGAATAACTTCAAAGTCTGCACTCATACCAGAGATCATTTAAAAGGGTTCAGGAGTCAGTTACAATAACAAGTAAGGATCAACCCTCTCGTGATGCCTGGTAATTAGTACCTTATTAATAGCGTGCTAACTTAAATTTTGATTTTTATTCAATTTTAATATTTGATATTTAATTATAATTCTCATAACATTTTATTAAAGAAATTTATTATAATGAGAAAGTTGGGTTCTATTGTTTCTAAGAATTAAAATTTCTTCCATACCCTTTCAGAAAAATCAAGAAAACATGAAGATTCTTATCATTCTCTTTCGTAAAACTTATGGAATACAAAAGGTTTTATTTTTGCAAAAATTGAAAAATACTGACTTTTATTTTGAAAAAGGTGTCTCGCTATTAAAGTAATCTGTAGAATCCTTCGCATATTTTGGTAGGAATCCCATGTATTATTTTAACATCGAAGATATTACCTTAATTTACAAAAATATCTAATTTTATTAAAATATTATTAAAAAGCCTAAGACTCGAAAATGATCTAAAATGATGAACCTAACCCTAATGTGTACTTTCAATACAAAAGTATCCCCGTAACCAAATAGGACTTGGTTCTAATATAAAATTAAGAAAATGCCCCTACGGTACACCTTTGACATAAAAGTATCCCGGTTATCTTAAGGACTTGAAAATGGTAATAAGAGGGTGAACCTATCCTAAATATACACCTTTGGCCTAAAAGCATCTCGGTGCTTTCCTAAGACTTGGCTCAAGAAAAATTACCAAATGCCCTATGATATGCCTTCAGCATAGAAGTATCATGATACCCCAATAGACACTAAGATGATAAAAAAATGATTATTCTTTCCTAGATATACACCTTCGGCATAGAAGCATCTCGATTACTATCTAACACTTAATTTTTAAAAAAAATTACCAAAATACCCTTAGAGTATACTTCAACGTAAAAGTATCTCGGTACCTAAAAAGGCATAATGGCATCACGAACAAGTGAACCTACTCCTACTGTACACCTTCGACCTATAAGTATCTCGGTGATCACATAGGGCTCGTCTAAAAAAATTACCAAAAATACCCCTAAGGTTTACCTTTGACCCATAAGCATCTTGATAACCTAGAAGACTAAAAAATGATAAGAAATGACAACTATACCTTCCATGAGTAATTTAAATATCAAGGTTGACCTAAAATGCACAAATTGCTAATAGGTCTGTGAACTTTGAAAATTGTATTTCATACCCTAATGAAAAACTGAGAGAATACGAAAGGTTTTAATAATTTTTACACCCTTAAGAAAGGCCATAGGAATTTTTGAAATATTCTTAAAATGTCAAAAATATCATATTAACTCTAAAATGCAGAGTTTTTCTAAATATTCGTTGAAATTTTCTAACTTTGCCATTTAGTCCATATACAAAATAAAATCATAATTGAACATAAAATTCACCATGAAAAATTATGGAAATCATAGCAATATTCACAATTTTCAATTTGGCCAAGTACCTATGACGTTAGAACAAAAATTTTGTAATTTTGCAAATAAGCCCCTAAACTTTTTAAAATTATAAAATAACCCTAAATGGTGGAAAATGCATAAAACATATTCGACACATATCAGAATAAAAATGAAATTACTTTCAAATATACACAAGCGATCGGCCAAATATAGACGGCCTTGAAACAAGTTTTTCATCTTTACAATTTAGTCTTTGTATAATAAAAAATCATAAATTAACACTAAACATATCATGAAAAATTGCAAACACCACCAAAAATCATGAAAATAATTTGCCCAATTGCCTATGGCCACTAAACAATTTTTTCACATTTTGCAAATTAGCCCCTAAACTGTCCAAAATTACAAGATGGCACCAAAATGATATAAAATGAATAAAACATATTCAAACATGTTAGACTAAGGATAAAAACAATTTTAGGGTTGTCTACAAGCAATTAGCCATGCTTTAATAACCATAGAAAAGGTTTTGCAATTTAGTCTCTATATTTTCCATATTTACAAAATAGCCCCAAAATAATTGAAAATGCATAAAACATATTCAAATATGTTACACTAAACATGCAAACACTTTCACAAATTCCAACAAGCAATTGGCCAAGCATAGATAGCCATAAAGAAATTTTTTTTGCAAGTTTTGCAATTTAGTCCCTAATATTTTCGTATTTACAAGATAAGCTAAATAAAATTAAAATAAAATCAGCCCTATATGATTATGCTAGCATGATATTGCAACAAAAAAATAATTTTTTTCATCACATATTTTCATAAATATTAACATATATGCATGTTGGATTTTTTACCAAGCATAAATAAGTATAAAAACATAAAAATAATGAATAAATAAATATAAAACAACATGAAAATATTAACAAAAATTACATAAACATATATTCATGAAAATAATAATATACATATCAACAAACACAAATAATCTCAATGAAAATCAAATTATTTCTCATAAAGAAGTAAAACAACAAAATCAAAAATTTTAGTCATAGCCATCTTACTTGGCCTTTCAACGTCAACAAAAATTCGTGAGTTGAAGTATTCATTTGGCTGATAAAAAGAATGAATAAAAAAACTGATCAAAATTTAAGGAACTTACAAGAATTTTACCTTAGAAAAACTTGAAAATCTAGATATTTTAGTGTTTTTCTTCTTTTGTATTTTCTGCTAAAGCCTTAAAGATCTAAAATGAAGGAAACCATCACTTATTTATATAGGACGAAGGTTGAAAAGAGTGGAGATAAGGCCTTGGGTAAAAAGTTTCCTAGAGATTTTTAAGAATTATTTTTTTCTTTTTATTTAATTTTTATTTCATCATCATTTAATTTGTTTTTTTTTTCTCAAATTGGTTCGATTCAAATTAATTGTATTTTTCTTTTAGTGGATGATGTCATGCATGACATCATTAAAGTAGAGAATTTGGAATATATTTGTATAATCAGTAAACTTATACTATAAAAATTAAAAATTATGCATTTCAAATAAAATTTCATATGATAAATTTAATTTAATATAATAATAAAACTAATTTTTAATTTACAAAAACAAGCATTAAAAATAAAAAAACTTATAAATTTTCACGAGAAAAACCCTTATCAGGAAAAATTATTATATGTAAAAAAATATAAAATTCATAAAATAAATTGAATTGACATAAACTAAATTAATATGAATTAAACAATAAAATTTAAAAAATTTAAAAATCACTCAGAAAAATCCTATTAAAAAATTTATGGAGTAGAAAACTTTGTATTTTGAAAATATGAAAATTATGAAAGAAAATACAAAACTCATAGAATAAAATGATGTTTTCAAAACTAATTTAATATGATTTAAACAATAGTATTGAAAAATTTTGAAAATTACAAACCTAGAAAAATCTTACTAAAAACAATTATGGAGTAGAAAACCCCTATTTTGGAAACGAAAAAATTATGAAAAAAAATTAAAACTCATAAAATAAAATAAAATTTTAAAACCGGTTTAATATGAATTAAATGAAGATATTTAAAGAATTTTAGAAATTATAAACTGAGAAAAATCATCTTGAAAAAAAAAATTTACAGAGTAAGAAACTCCATATTTTAAAAAGAGAAAAATTATGAAAGAAAATGCAAAACTCATAAAATAAAACAAAATTTTCAAAACGGATTTAATATGAATTAAACAATAATATTTGAAGAATTTTAAAACTTAGAAATTTAGAAAAATCTTCCCAAAATAATTTACAAAATAGAAAACTTCATATTTTGAAAACCGAAAAATCCTGAATGAAAATGCAAAAATTATAAAATAAAATGAACTTTGAAAAACTGATTTAATGATGGTTAAATGAATATATTTAAAGAACTTTGAAAAAATTACTGATGCCTTAGCCATCTTATCATCCATGTTTAAAGTTAATTGAGAATCAAATGTCACTCATATTCAAATGAGTATCTATATAGCCCCAACACATTGTTAGAATGTCGAAAAAAAAAAGCATAGCCTACCATGGTATCATGACATTCTTTAGAACATCAAGGATTAGCAATACCCAAGAGGTGCCACTGAGAATGACAAGAGCACCACCCGAAGGATAGCTGTAAGCTTCTTTTTAGATGGTACAATTTTGTACAAGAAAGGTTAGGATCAAGTATTACTTTGGTGCATAGATGTTTCCAAAGCCAAAAGAATTTTGGAAGAAGTCCATGAAGGAATTTACGATATACATGCAAATGGACACCAAATGGCAAAACAAGTCATGCATTTAGGCTACTATTGGTTGACTCCTAAAAAAGATTGCATCGACTATGCTTAAGAGTGCCATAAATGCCAAATCTACATTGAGAAAATCCATGTTTCACTGATGCCTTTGCATATTATGATAGCCTTTGGCCTTTTCCCATATAGGGCATAGACATGATCAGATCGATTACCCTTAAGGCTTTTAACAGGCACTGTTTCATTTTGGTTGCTATAGATTATTTCACTAAGTAGGTAGAGTCAACTTTTTATACCAACGTCACCATATCTATTTGATGTAAATTTGTGAAAAATGACATCATTTTTAGGTATGGTCTTCCTAAACAGATCATTATTGATAATACACGTAACCTAAAAAATAAAATGATGCAAATAGTTTATTCTTAGTTCAAGATTCAACATCATAATTCAATCCCATATCTTCTAAAAATGAATGAGGTAGTTAAAGTAGCTAACAAGACTATTAAGAAGATAATAAAAATGATGGCTAAGATGTACAAAGATTGGCATGAAAAGTTGCCTTTCACATTACATGCCTATTGCATAATAGTACGAACTTCCATGGATGCTACCTCATTCTCTTTGGTCTATGATGTGGAGGTTATCCTACCTATTAAGGTCAAAATCCTTTTACTCAGAGTCATGATGGAATCACAACTTGAAGTGGCTAAATATGTCAAGAATCGATATAAATGGCTCATTCTCATCGAAAAGAAAAGAATGGAAACCATTTGTCATGGGAAGATGTATCAAAAACACATGATGAGAGCCCATTATGAAAAAGTCCATTATTGTTACTTTTGAGAAGATAACTTGGTACACAAACAAATTCTCATAATCTATAAAGATGCTCAAGGAAAATAAACCCTAAATTAGGAAAAAACATACATGGTAAATGTGTTTTTTTTTGGATAAGCCATAATCTTAATCGAGATGAACAGTAGTGACCTATCTAATCCTTTAAACTCTGATTCTGTCAAGAAATACTATGCCTGATAGGATTTAGGATGAAAACTCGAAAAGGCATCCTATTTTTCTTACTCTTACTCTTAAAAAAAAGAGCTAGCTTAGGTTGAAACTCAAAATAGTGGCCTAGTGATCAAACTCTCTTACTAGAATGAAGTCAAAACCAATTTACCACATATTCACAAACCCTGATCAAGACACTAAATCATAACCTAATTCACTTGTTCTATGCCAACCTACCCCACTAAATCTTATCCTTACCTGCACTCGAAAATGAAAACTACCTAACCTTGAGTCTTCTATCCCACCATAAGGTACTCTAAAAAACCTTTATGTGAGTTAGTGAACATCAAAAGGATTAATTTTTTGAGAAAGGTTTTTAAAGACACTTAGTGAAAGACTCATGTCACAGCATAAGGGGTTAAGTAGTAAGAAAAACGTCTCTAAATTCTTTTACATCTTAAAATATTTTGTGATCCTATAATTTGTCATAACTTGTACTTTGTTTCTTTTAAATTGAATACAATCACTTGATTTCTTATAAAGCTTTTTTATAACTCCTACATCCCATGTTACATCATGTTTATCATCTCACTAATAATGCTTGATAAATTAATGGAATCGATAATAGGATTTCCTAGCATTACTTAGAAAGTTAAAACTTAGCAAGAATTTTTTTTCATGCCTAAAGACCAAATATGAACTCTAACGACAATAGTTGATCTTGCCCTTAAACCCTACATCCTAAAAACATGTACAGAACCTTCTCTCAGTAAAACCTAGCCTAAAGATAGGGAGCCAAAGTTCTTTTGAAACTATCATCCCTAATCAAAATTTAAAATAGTCCACTCAGACTGCCAAAAACACCCTTTGAATCATAATTAACGATAGAAAGCCCTCATACTCATCAGTAAACTCAATGTAATAAAAGTCCCCAATCATAAGCCATTAAAACTCAGGATAACCCCTGCAATCATAAGCCATCTTTATCTTTAATAGATAACCTTTGCATTCAAAATCTCTAAAACTAGAACAAGGTTGGTCAATCCCAATGTAAAAGATTACCTTATCAAACTTGCTAAAAAGTAAACAACAGGACAAGGCCAAAATAGATCACCAGATTAGATTCTAAAATCAATACTTTTGCTTAATCTTAAGTATACATTTGCATCTTCATACATTATATAGCATGTAACATCCTTCAAGTACCAGGTCTTGCATATAGAAGTTAAATTAGTAAGGAACCTATGCCAGCCCTTATATATAGAAGTCAAATTAGTAGGGAACCTATACAAGTTCTTGCATATAGAAGTCAAATTAGTAGGGAACCTAAGATACAATTTTTTATTTTTGAAAACCTTGAAAGGCCTTACGTGAGTATCTTTGACCTTATGAGCTCATTTAAAATCATACAAGAAAGGTATCTAAACTCACTTTCTTTTAGTCCTCAAAAAATAAGATGCTTACCCATTTTTGTCCACAAACAACAAGATGATCTTTTTTTCTTACCTTAGTCTATAAAGAGTTAAATGCCTATCGAGTCAAAGCCCACACAAGCTAGTGGCACCTATCTAGGGGGTCAAACCTAAGATACAACCTACCTCAGCCCATAAAGAGCTGGATGCTTATTGAGTCAAAGCCTATACAAGCTAGTGGTGCCTATTTAGGGCATCAAACCTAGGAAACAACCTACCTCAATCCACAAAGAGCTAGATGCCTATCAAGTTAAAGCCCATAAAAGCTGGTGGCACTTATTTCATGGGTCAATGTCAGGATACAGCTTATCTTGACACTTATCGAGTTAAAGCCTATACAAGCTAATGGCACCTATTTAAAGGATTAAACTGAAGAAACAAAATATCTCGATCCATAAAAAGCTAGACACTTATCGAGTTAAAACCTATACAAGCTCATGGTACCTGTTTAGGGGTCAAACCTAGGAAATAACCTACCTTAGTCCATGAAGAGTTGGATGCTTATCAAGTCAAAGCCTACACAAGCTGGTGGTAATTGTTTGGGGTGTCAAACCTAGGATACAACCTACCTTAGTCCATAAAAAGCAAGATGCCTATCAAGTCAAAGTCCACACAAGCTGACGACACCTATTTAGAGGAGCAAATCTAAGAAACAACCTACCTTAGTCCATAAAAAGTTGGATGCCTATCGAATCAAAGCCCACATAATCTAATGGTGTCATTTGAGGGGTTAAACCTAGGAATAACTTACCTTAGCCCATAAAAAGCCGAATGCTTATCGAGTTAAAGCCTACACAAGCTAGTGGCACTTAGTTAGGCTATCAAACCTAGGATGCAACCTGCCTTAGTCTATAAAAAGTGAGACACGTATTGAGTTAAAGCCCACACAAGCTAGTGGCACCCGTCTCGGGGATCAAACCCAATAAACAACCTTGTAGGGAGGTCAAACCTTATAAAACTTACTAAAATTTTCCTTTACATTAGAATCATTACAAATATACTTAGCCTATCTCAACATAACACTAACTAAATCTCTATTTTTTTGCAAGCACATGGAACCATCATCTTACATTAATAAAATGGTGTCTATTAGTTTTTGCCCTATTTTTAATACTGAGCAACGGCTAAAGAAGAGTAGTTGTGGACACTTCAGTTTATCCAAGTTAATTTTTGGTATCCAAAGGCTTAATTAAAAGTGATGGAATTCAAAATAAAAACATAAACCAAGGACAACTGCAAGGTGCTTTGTCGTCAGACACTATTAGGTGACACGGCACAAAGCAAAAAATTTTTTTTAGGAGTGTCATAAATGCCTATAGGTCATATTAAAAAAAATGTAAACATGAGGCATTAACAATCACTATTTAAAGTGTCACTAGAGTCATTCAGATGAGTACACAAGTCAATTTCCCAATGTTTATGACCAAGGTGAAATATTCAAAAAGCTTAAGGTACGCAAGTTATATTGGTGCATAGGTGTTGATACAAGGCCTTTACATCACCAAATATTTGAATTTTAACATGTAGTATCAATATAAGAGGATCGGTATCGATACCTAACGTGTGGTATCAATACCTGGTTTGCTTGTACCAATACAAACCTTGACAATAGTCAAAATTATAATTTTTGCTAAAAAGTTAAATTTTCATAAACAAAATTTTAAAGCCTAAATAGCTAATGAGAAGGGTTATTTTCATGAAATATATAGCTATAAAAGGGTATGCCAGCCATATCTTTGGTTGCAGGCTATTGTAGCCTTTCTACCCCACTACTTTGCATGGCAAAACTAGTGGGAAGAAGGGCAACTGAGCATAGTAGTTGGAGATGTCCTTTTTTACTTGAATGAAAAATTAAAAATACCCTTCTTTTGTCACCCAAAAGCATTGTTTGACCTTAAATTTAAGAAGAAAAAGTTAGCTTAATAGAGGGGACATATAGACTCTTCCAGGTACTACTAAAAAATCCTCCAACAATCTCTAACCCCTAAAAAAAACTCTCCCAAAACATTTTTCCATTGACCTCCATACTTCATTCTTGTAGTTCCCTAAACCACCACCAAAAAACCAAAAAAATTAACCTTTCACACACTTTCATCCTTGAAATACCTTACGATTAGCAATATTACCAAAAAGCTTCTTCCTTTCATCATTTTCTTGCTAAATAATAATAATGAGAGGAAAAAAACTGAGCTTTCAGTCACTGCTTCAAGTAAAGAGGAAAGTTTAAGCTTTTTTTAGGTATTTTTTCTTTGCCTTGTTCTATATATATTTTTGGTTTTTATCATCTGCATCATTTTAGTGAACCATTTATTTTTCCATGACCATCCAAGGACTTTTATGCATTATTATTACCTTGGTTATGGTAGTCTTAGGATTTTGATGCTCTTTTGATGCCTTGACGTTGCTTGCTAGGCTAAACTTCTACTCTTTCATTTTGTCATCAAAATAGTTCCTTATTCATGCATTTTCTATCATATTTCATCTATTTTCAAATGCTTAACACATTCTTGAATGTTCTTACTAACATGCATTCAGTATATTCATGCATTTTTTGGTATTGTAAGAACTCTCATGGCACAAAAATGCTATCTTGAAAATTATAGCCTACTTTTCTTCACTTAAATATGTTCATGTTATTTCCATGCACCTTATTGGTGATCTCTTTGCATTTTTTGTTACCTTTTCCATGTTAAAATGTCATCTTTGTGTGTTTACATGAGTAATACTTGCTTATCTTTGTGCATGTCTATATTTATTCATGATTTGTTTATCAAAATGCATACTTATTTGTTATATAAAATTTGATTTTTCAAAAAACCTCAAGTTAAGTTTATACTACTTTTAAATAATAGGGACTAGCATAGATTTAATGTTTTGATTAAATTAGTCATCCAATCTAGGTGATAAACTAAACTTTCAGGTCTAGATTCATGGAAACAAAATCATATTTTCTTTTGTTAAAGTATTATGCCTTGATCTTGAGTCTAATACCTTCTTTAATGAGATGGTCAATGGGTTATTTCATCATCCCAAACTACTCTAGGATTGTGGAATATACTTGTGACACCGATGCTACTTGTTCTTTTCTATCACGGACATTCAAATGTCCTAGATTCAAGTCTATCCTTGGAAAAAACTCAAAAATACTGAATAACTCCTTTAATGTTGCTCTCAGCATAGTCTACGTTTGAAAAATTATTTTTAATTTATAGATAATTTTTCTAGAATTTTTTTTATATTTTCCCTTAAATGGCATCAAAACACCTTTCTAACAATGTCTTGTTCATCGTCAAACCATCCTAGATGAGGTAGTTTGATTTTTTGAACCTTTATTGTTTGAGAGCCTTAGAGCTAGCGCGTTATGTTCTGTTTGGGCTATTTTGGCTAGTCAAATGATTTTTTTTAAAATTTTTAAATAATTTTCCTAAAATGTTTGCATAATTTTGTTTTTGAAAAAGGTATTATTTATCATTTAATGATTCTGGATGAGCGTAGAACTATTTTTCAAAGTCTATCATGCTTAAAAGTTGCTACCAGTGTTGAAATGGGCCTAATTCTAAAAATTAATTTCGTTCAAAAGTGATTTTATAAGATTTTTAAGATATTTTTATATTAGTCCTTATCACATTACCTTTCCAACAATACCCCATTTACCTTTTGAAGCCTTTAGATGAACCTAAAATTATTTTGGAAAGAAAGACAACACGATGCTATCCCCTATTTTCGTTGTAAGAGAACCAATCAGAGCCTTTCAAGACATTCGAATATCTCTATAAAGGTGCTTTAGAGAGAAAACATATTTTATACAAATCTTTAATTTCTTATTTTTGAAATACCTCTTTTTTAAGTTAAATCTTTTCTAAAATCATAAAAATTTTCATCTTTGAGGATACTTTAACCCCAACACTCTAAGGCGATACTCCAATGCCATTTTTCCACTAAAAAACTTAAATTTTCTCTATTGTGTTTATTCAAAATTCCTAATTATTTCCTCAAATCATCAGAGATTTTTATTCTTGGGGATACTCCAACCCCATTTTCCATCGAAAACTTGACTTTTCTCTCTCAAATATATTCAAGATTCCTAATTATTTTCATAACTTCATCTTTATGGATACTCTAACCCTACCTCTCTGAGGGGATACTCTAACCTCGATTTTATCTTAAAAATTTAAAAATTTACTCTCTTATGAATAAGAAGGATCATTTTGATTAGAATCTTTTTTATCTCTCAAATTACCATAAGACCTAAACATATCTCTAAATTGTCATCCTGGTAATTCTTCAATAATTAAACATAATTATGAGATATTTTTTGATTATCCCTCATTTTTACATTTTTTTTATTTGTGATTGTTTGTTTGCAATATTATATATTTTTTTGACTTACTATCATATTTTCTTTTTTATAGTAACTACCGTGTGCTCACTTTTAAAACTTGTTTTTAAAGAAATTTACAAGGCTGTGTTTCACGTTAGTATCTCTCTAGTGCCTGATACAAAATATCCAAATACTCAAAATTTAAGCAAAAAAATATTTTTATAAAAATCCCTATGCTTCTCATACCTCAGCAGTGTATATGTGATATAAATCTTCTTTCAAACCTTGAATTTACATTTCCAACCAAAACTTCATTCATAAAAAGGGATTATATCTAAATAATAACCAAATAAAATTGATTAAACCAAGACTAAAGTGAGATATAGTTAGCAGGTATTGATTTCGAGTGCCGTGGCGGTACTAATCCTTTTCCATCCATAATAAACTCCTGAGCCTAACCAATGAATCTCTGGACTTTGTAGACTAGGAAATCAATGTTTTGAGTTTTGTAACTTAGAATTTTATTTTCAATAGGCATCTTATCATGCCTAGCCCAAAATGATTAGTGGTGATACTTCACAGTAATTTTCCAAGACTAGTTGGATGAATGATTCATCTGACAATCTATTTCCTCTCCGCATTATCATGCCTAATCCAAATCCTAATTAAAGGATAACTCAAAGGCTCAACCACACCACCATATATCTTTTAAGTGGTAAGCACCCACTTTGGATCATCTAGAGAGAAAAAGAAAAGTGGTACATGGCAACAATCAAGATTCTTCTATATTGAAGGTGCATAATGCGGATAGGTTTATCTTTTTATGAAATTATTAAGTCCTATAGGATTATTGGGATCCTTCTATGTCAAAGGTCGACTTTAGGGACATTGTAGTAATTATATTGAAACTAAGTCCTATGTGATCACCAAGATACTTTATGTCGAAAGTGTATAATAGGTATAAGTTTATTTGTCTATAAAGTTATAGTATGATTTAGGGTATTGGAATATTTATACGTTAAAGGTACTCCTTAAGGACATTTGATTAATTTATTTTAGAATCTAGTCATTCAATGTTACTGGGATAATTTTAAGGTGAAAGTGTACTTTATGGGGCATTTTGGTCTTATCGACCATGTTTCTGTCCTTTGGGCCTAGTTTTGTATGTGTAAACAAAGCCAAGCCTTAAAACAAATGTTATATTTATAATAAAATTGGAATTTTTTTAATATTAAGGTAATGTCTCCATTGTTAATATAGTACATAGAATTTCTCCCAACATATGAGAGAGGTTTTGTAAATTATTTTAATAACGAGATATCCTTTTAAAAATATGAAAATTGAGATTTTTTTTCGAAAAATAAAACCGTTTGCATTCTTTTGGCCCACCAATGGGGTACAAAAGATATTTTTGATTTCTTAAAACATTTCATATTCTACTAGCTTTCTAGTGGGGCATGAAAGAGAATGATAAAAACTTTTATGTTCTTCTAGTTCTTAAGAAGGGTGTGGAATATATTTTCATTTCTAAAAATATTATAAACCTTATTTTCTTGCACAAATAAAAAATTTGTTTTATAAATATTATATATGGGAAATATATTTGAATATCAAATCTTGAGGCTGGATAAAGATCAAAATATATGTTAACACATGATTAATAAGATACGATTTTTTATGCATCACAAAAAGGTCAATCCTTACTTGTGATTGTTACTGGCTCTCGAACCCTTGTATATGATTTTTGGTATAAACATAGAGCTCAAAGCTTTTTTTTAGGGTTTTGTATTCCTGAGAATATAAACTCCAACAAGTGACCAATCTTATCTGGCCAAAATAGATTGGTGGTGAATGACTATTTAGGTTTAAGTCAAGTGAGCAATTCATCTCGACAACTTAATCTCCAAACAAAAAAGGAATGATAAGAAAAAATAATAATGATATGGCCCTTAAAATAAGAAAAAATAATGATATATAGATAATATATAAGAACGAGGGGTACATCTTTCATTTTAAGTAGGGCTAACTGGGATTTATATCTGGGCCATGTCGCAACATATACCAAAAGCCTTTCTTGGGGATATTTGTAGTGCTTCTAACGAAGAATTTTATTTTTAAATTTTTAAGTTGAATCTAATTAAAGGTCAAGCCTAGGAATGCACTCTAGTTCTTTTATCCAAAACTCTTTTTCATTTTTTTTCCAACTACTTTTGCCTAGGTTTTTTTTCATTTTTAAATTTAGGGTTTTGCCTAAGTTACCTTGTATTGATTTTGCCCAGTTCTTTTCTATTTTTAGACTTAAGGTTTTGCCTAAGTTGCCTTACCTGGTTTCACTTAGGTCTTTTTTTATTTTCAGACTTAGGGTTTTGCCCAAGTCACCTTGTACTGGTTTCACCTAGGCCATTTTATTTTTTAGACTTAGGATTTTGTTTGAGTCACCAGCATATTCAATGTACTAGTTTCGCATAGGCTTTTTATTTTAGACTTAGGGTTTTGCCTAAGTTGTCAATATTTTTAGAGGACTAGTTTTGCTTATGCTTTTTAATTTTTAAATTTATGATTTTGCTCGAGTCATTGATATCCTTAGAGCATTGGTTTTGCTGACATTATAGGTATTATCGTTTATGTCAAACCTATTTTCCAAGAAATAGGCTAAGCCTAAGAATAAACTTCAATCAAACTTGGAAATAGGTTGAGTTTATAAACAAGCTTTGGGATTTTTTTCTTTTAAATCAAACCTAAGGATAAGTCAAGCTTAGGAACAAAGTCTAAGTCCCTATCTAAAATCTCATTTTAATTACTGTTCCTATGAAATTAGATCACTGTAAGGCACTCAAGGCACTTCACTCCACTCTGGACAAAATGACATCTATTAGTCTTTGCTTTATTATTGAGTATCAAGAACAGCCAAAGAAAGGTAGCTATAGACACTTAATTTTGTTTGGGCCTTCATATAAGCATTTTAAGGCATCATGAAGATCGCATTCCATGCCCATATTCAATATCTATCATCTCAAGCTAAGGTAAGGTCATAAATTATTTAATTTAAGGCCAGACCTTATTAAAAATATTTTAAATAAAAGATAGTCCATTTGCTTATTAAATTTATTTATTTGGACATATTTTATTTAATTGTGTTGGGCTAATTTTACAAGTAAAATTTGATTTAAGGCCAAACCTTATTAAAAATATTTTAAATGAAACATTATCCATGAGATAATTAAATTAATTTATCTTGGCCTATTTTAATTAATTAAGCTAGGCCAATTTTTACAATTTAATTTAAAAGCCTACATAGCAAGGGCAATAGCATTTTTTTTGGATAATCCTATGGCATGATCAAATTTGGGTAGGGGTAACAATGCATACCAAAATTGGCATTATAGTAAATGAATTGAACTTGAAATGGCTTAGGCAATAGAATGGCAACAACCACAAGGGGTTGACCAATCAAAATTGGTAAGCATATCACCATGACATCATTATCTTAGTGACTTACCAAAGTTTGGTTTGATATACCCTTCTCTAGGCCATTTCTTTGGTCGAACAATGCATTAATATTTATAAATAACTTTTATTTCATTCATCTGAGGACTTCAGTTACTAAAAATCCCTTAGGCATGAACCAAAAAATAAAAGAAAAAAGGTCTTTATTTGGCCAATGATGGCCGACCGAAGCCAAATTGAAAAGGCTAATTAACTTTGGTTTTGGTGGCTTAGACCAAAGTAATTTTCATTCCCTTAATTATTTTTCAATGGCTATTTACTTAGATAGAAGCTGATTATATCCTTGTATATCATGATGTGATGATTTGTTCTTATGCCATGTGATTTAATGGCCTTTGTTACTTTCTTTGTTTAGTATATCATGACTTGTATATTAATGATGCGTTATATATATATATATTCATCTTTGCATATCATCAAATATCTATCATGTTTTATTTTATGATATATTTGATGAAATCCCTCCATGTATTTAATCTAATGCCTTAATGTTGTGTTGCATTTCCATGTTGCATTTATGCCATATCATGCTTATCCTGAGTTTTATGTTTTATTCATTTCTTTTCTTGCATTTTGGTGTGGTATGCTTGCTAAAATGTCATATTAAGTATGCTCAACCATGCCTTGCATTTTAGGATGCCATTGGTATGAATTTTAGTTCACAACATGTTAGATATAATGCTTGCATTATTAAGTGCCTCTACTGGATTTTGAAACCAAGCCCTAAGGTGGGCTATGATTTACCTAAATCATGGGACTAATCATGGTTGATGGTTTTAGTTACTTGATGCTATCAAGCATGAGGTAAATCACGCCAATTATGTTTGGATTCATGGCCAAATGAGGTTTAATAAAATATGTTTTAAAGCCATTAAAAAATCATAAGCTATTTGATAAATGCCTTGATTTTGAGTCTTGTGGTTATTATTGGTAATAATATGGCGAATGGGCGTTCTTTTGTCTTGGTTGTCCAAGATTTTAGAGTGGGCCTAGAAAGCCACTATTATGGAGCTCTAGTGTTAGCTATTCTCATGTTTGAAACTTAAATTGAGTCTAAGAAAATTTAAAAGTAAAAACTACTCTATTTTAGCTCTTACGGTTGCCTAACCCAGCTCAAAAATTATTTTTAAGCATTAAATAATTTTTTAAATTTTTCTAGTATTTTTCCTTAAGGGAATCAAGTTAGTTTTCCAAAGAGCTTTTATTTGCCTAAAAAAGTGCTTGGATAAAGGGGTTATGATTTTACAATCACATGCATTTTGGAGCCCCCGACATTAGTGATTAAATTTTTACAAGCCATATTTGACATACAAAGTGGTTCTTAATGAATTTTTAAATATTTTTTCTTGGAAACTACATGGTTCCCTTTTCGAAAAGGCATCATTTTTTGCATGAAGTTTTGCTAAGTTTAAGGCAATTTTTCAAATTTTGCTTCACTCATTCCCCTACACCTATTGCCATTGCTAAATTGAGTCTAATTTTAAAATTTATTTTCTCCTAGAATGTGATTTTTAAGGAATTTTTGAATACATTAAGATTAAACCTTGTCAAGTCACCTTTGCAATAGTACCTCGTTCGTTTCGTAAAACCTTTGGATGGGCTTGAAACAAAATCAAGAAGCCAAACAACGCAACATTGTTGTTGTTTTAGCCTTAATCAAATTTAAGCAATTATCCAGAATCCATTTTTTTGAGGCATTCAGATGCCTTGAATAAGTCCGGCTAATACGCAAATAGAGTCACAAGTCATGTTTGGGTCCTTCTAGGCCTTAATCGATGCCTTATTTTTTTTAAAAAAAATTAATTTAAACTTTTTTAATTTTTTATTTTGAATAAAAAGCCATATTTTTATCAAGAATACCAAAAACACCTCATTTTTCACAAGTTACCAAATTTTTTTAAAACCAAAATTTTTTAATCTTATTTTTTCAAAATCTCACCTGAAATTAAGATTTTCACTTTCCTAGGTTTCCTATTTTTTAGATCTAAACCTTTGTTTTCATATTTTAATTATTTTATGAATCGAAGTGCATCTCCAAGTCGTAATTGATTATTCCTAGATAACCAAGGACAACTACAAGATACAATTTTGGTCGACCCTGCTTTTCATACTTTGTATGATTCATGTTATGCAATATTTATTATATTTCTTCATGCCTAATACATTTCTTTTGTTAGCGACAATTTTGCATTTATATTTTTAAACAAATCTCTTATCGAGGTAATGTTTTATGTTGGTATCCCTACAATAATCGATGCAATATATCATTTTTAAATCAAATTTGAACATTATTTTATCAAAACTCTACATTTCACCATTTTTCTAAGTTATTTAGATGAATTCAAACTTACTACAAAAAATTGATTTATAATTTTCAAAACTCCTTCCAAGAAAGGGGATTATACAAAAATAATGACAAATTAAAACTAACAAAACTTAAACCAAGATAATTTATGGCTAGATGGTACCAATTTAAGGCGTCATGGAGTTGCTTATCCTTTTCTATGCCTAACTGACTCTCAAACCCACTTATCAATAGACTTTAAAATTGGATTTCATGTTTCATGACTCAAAGTATTAGTTTTAAGAGGTGTTCGATCATTTTAAGCCTAAGTGGTAAGTGACCATTCCAAGTTTTTGGCCGCTTCATGGTGGCCATTAAAGATTTGGCAGGTGAGTGATTCTTCTAACAATCTCCCCAATCCCAACATAAGAAACACTTTTTTCTCACTCTACCATGCCAAAATCCTATCAAGGATTACTTTTAAGTCGAGCATGTTTCATTGTCAATAATAGGGGATGTGCAACAAAAGCTCATTTATTTTAAAAAAAACAAGCTTGAAAGATTTCATCTAAGAGGATTTGCAATCTTTTAACTTTCTTCCCATTTGAGATCTAATTTTTGATGTTTCAAATTACCAGTAACGGTATAATTTTCAAAATTAAATCTTTAACTATTACCTTAATTATTTTCACATTCATTACTTGGAATTATAAAAATGGGTGAAATGAATAGGATTAGTAAGAAAAAAAATATGATAGAGCAAATAAAAGGTAATTGATTGGGAAATTATAATGCATCAAACCTGTAAATCCATGAAGATGATGGAAAACATATTAAACTATCATGAAAGTTTTCCATATTCTTTTAAAAGAAATTTTAAAGGTAACATGTAACTCACATAATTTTTCCTACCATAAAGGCTTTCACCATTATATGTCTAATTAAATTTTCTTCATTAAAGCTTAACAACCTTGCTTTGACCAAATTCTATACCTTCTTTCTCAAAGCCTAACATTCTACTGTGGGATGGCTTGAGCTCTCGATATGTTAACTATAGGTGCCACTAATACCTTGACCTTTTGGGCAGGGAAGTTTTAAAATCTTAAAATTTATAGAAAAACTAAGTGATCTTAGATAAGTCAAGGGAGTAATACTGCATATGATAAGGATTAGTTTTATAAGGGTAATGTTTCTCAATTGCCCTATTAACTCTTTTAATTACTTCTAGACCTTTTGGTTGTGTAAAGGTTTGACTAAAAACATGTGCATTTGGGTAGACATAGGATTTTTTTTCATTTTAGGCCTCTATCCTCGGTATTAGATACCCTGCCTCTTTTAAGCTTCTTACTTACAATTGCATTTTCAATTATCTTTTTAAAGAGCACTATATCCACAAAGTTCTTTGCAACATTTGCTATGAGCTTGTTGAAATCAAAGCATGTAGCGTATTCAAAAAATAAAATGTCATACATTTTTCTAGCATAAGTTGTTACACTTAGATTGCTACCTCTTTCTACCTCTAATTGTATTGTTGATATGTTCTACTGACTTCTTCTACATATTCTAAAATGATAATAGTCAAGTACCCAATCAAACATTTTCTTGTATTATTGCAGGAAAGCCTTTGCTAGATCAGTCTTACTTTGGGCTTGAGTCTAATTAAGTTTATTTTACTACCTTACTGTAACACCAGATAGATTGCCTTAAAAATAATGAATTACTAGCTTTTTTCCATGTCTAACATCTTATCATTAAAATTTTCAGTTTGACATTATTCTCAAACTTGGCTTGTTTTGGATCTTTGAGTTTAGGCTTTTATCACTCAAGAAGATCATCGAGGTTTGGAACCATTATATCATCTGATGTAGGCCATAGTTTTGTGCCCATCGTTTCTCAATGGACATTAGATTGGTGTTAACATGTGTTATGTAAGCAGCTCCCCCGAGGTTTTATGCCTTGATGAAGTGTTCCTTCATGTAATATTGTCCCAAATAAGTCAAAAAAAGTATCAGGGCTATTTCTTTGGTTTCTCAAGTTTGTGTTCTCAAATTCTTTCCCTCTAACAGTTATTATTTCCATAAACTTGAGGATTTGTGGCAGCATTTCTTTATATCGTTGCATAATTCTCTCTTAAGCCTCCTGATTTATAGCCTTCATGCTTTTGATTTCTTCTAAATGCTCACTCTTCATAATCAATGACACTCGATAATCTTGACACTTTTGATTTGAAAACTAAATATCTTTAGAAAATTGTTAGGCTCGAGTAGACCTTCATTCTACTCCCATTCTCATGAAATGCATGTCTTAAATGAATACATGTATGCATATAAGCAAGTGAGTGAAATGTTGATGTTGACATAATGTATCAAAGAATAGAAATAACAAAATGATACAAAATATATATATTAAAACTTATAGTTATTAAGGACTACTAAAAAAGGAAAATTATGGCATTATGATGCTTTCAGAGAAAATGATTAATCTCATTGTGCATCCCATGAAGTTTGTTCATCATTGCTAGTGTATTTATAATGACAATGTCATATATAAGGAAAAAAATTAATTCTATAAAAAGCTAGAGTAATAAAAGAATTGATACGGGAAAAGTACAATTTGCTTTGGAAAACTTATTAAGGCATTAAGATGCCTATTAGGGTGAAAGAATGATCTTACTGTGAGCTATGATGTTTGTTCATCATCACTTGGCCTACAAATCTAGATCATGTAATAAAACCCTTACAATACCTTTCGAGGCAAAAGAAAAATTTATTGGTGAATGATGTTCATTCACCATTTCCTATTAAAATATAAGGCTACAAAATAAAAGCAAAAAGTGACTACTGTTCCTCCATGTGTACTTATCTTGGGTTATTTCTAAGAGAGATCTAGCATGGGTCTGCCTAGGTTAGCTACTGGAGTTTAGTACATGAGGATTGGGTTCATTTTTAAAAAATCCCTAAATAGCTCCTCACTATCATTTAGAAAGGACTAGTAAAGCACCTCAATCCTTACCCGTTAAGGGTTTTTATAAAAAAAGGGCCTTAATTCGGGTTAAAGTATTTTCTAGGCTTGCATGGAGGCTAATACCTCATGAACACGTAAGTAATTTACATCAGAGAGTTTTTCACTAACCAATATGGAGGCTAACACCTCAAAGGAGCAAATTTACTTCACACTTTCATAAACATTAGAAAATCTAACACCTTTTCGGCAACTTGGAGGAGTATCTAATGCTTATGCACTTGCACAACGTGTGCGAGGGAACAAACAAACCATTTTGTGACTTATTCTATAATACCTATTCTAAATTCCACAAATAAATACAAAATATCATAACAAGAGAAAATTAATTAAGAAAAAATAACTAAGTGACAATAATATGCAAGAAAAAAACCTAAGGGAATTATAACTAAATATCGAATAAAATCAACTAATTAAGATTTTGGATAAAATGAATTAATTTTTTAGCCTGACATTCTTAAGTGGTCCTTAGAATGTGACTTTCTAAGGCACCAAACATGAATCACACACATCAGAGTAAGAAAAAATAAATTGATTGATAACTATGACTAAGTAATCCCAGCAAGTCACTCGCTCAAGTTTCCCATATGGCTATTACCAAATAGCTAATAAATTAAAAGTCACCACCAATCTTTTTAGGCTAGGTGTGATTAGTCACATATTGGAATACATCTTTTAAGGGTTAGAAAACCATTAAAAATGTATTTCAAAGCTACTTATAAACTAAACAAATTAGGATTCAGGAGTCATTATATGGGGGAAAGGATTAGCATTCGCACAATGCCCACAAATTGGTAGCTTTTAATCATGTGCTATGCTAAATTTGGGCTAAAGTTGGCTTTAATTTTTGTATTTAAAAATAATTGTTGTATTTCAAAATTATTTATTAATGTCATTATTATTTCTTTTAAAAGAAATGGATTTCATTTGATTTTAAAAAACAATATTTTTGTACCTGACCATAGAACCCTATAAAACATGAAAGTTTTATTTTTGGAAATCTTCTAGAATTTTGATTCACTATTTTAAAGAAGGTACTTTATTGTCAAAAGTAACCGATGAAACTCTTTCCATATACTAGAAGAAACCTATGGGCCTTTTTTAATCTGGGATATTGCCTCGATTAAGCACGTTTATTATACCAAAATATTTTCGAAGGGTTAATTTTAACCTAAGAATATTAAAACATCTTCAAGTTTCGTGACATGAAAGTGCTAACCTAACTTTAAAAACTTGATTTTAATGTAAAAAAAGTAAAATGACCCTAAAGTTTATGTTTTGACATGGAGGTGTTAAAATGACTATAATGAGTCAATTTTAGTGTGAAAAGGCTATAATAACCTAAGAAGGTTCAGTTTAGGTATGAAAACACTAACGTAATCGTAAAAGTTCCAAAATGATGTAAAAATGCTAAAATACCCTTGAAGGTTGTTTTGACATGAAAGTGCTAAACACAACCTTAAAGGTTAGTGTGGAAACTTTATTTTGTTCAGGCCAACTTTTTGCATCCCATGACTTAATTGAAAGATGATAGAATCAAAAAAATAAAAAAATAAGAAAATAAAATAGGGATGACTATCGAGTGCCGTGCCGCTAGGCATATTAAGTGACATGGCATCAGGCAAAAATTTTTTTTGGGGAAGTTCATAAATGCCTATAGATCATATTAAAGAAAACTATAGAAATGAGGCATCAAAGGTCACTATTTAAGATGTCACTGGAGTCATTCAGATAAGTACATAGGTCAATTTCCCACTGCTTGTGACCAAGGGCAGGTATTCAAAGAGCATAAAGTATGCGCAAGTTATATTAGTGCATAAATATTGATACGAGGCTTTACATCACCAAAATTTTGAATTTTCACAAGTAGTATTGACACAAGAGGGTTTGGTATTGTTACCTAAGGTATGGTATCAATATTATCATGTTTGTATCGATACAAGCCATAGCAGTAACTAAAGTTGTGATTTTTGGCAAAATGTATCATGCAAGTCCATGGAGTATTGATATAGGCCTTTAAGTTTTGTGACTGGAAATAATGTTTTGCTTTTATTGATACTCAAGGATAAAAGTTACCCTGTGTATCAACATAAAATGTTTTGTATCGATACACCAAAGCATTTTTGCCTAGTTCAAGCCACTTTTCAGCCTTCAAAAATCTGATTCAAACATGATTTTTGCACTAAAAATCATCATAATTTATATCAGGCCTTAGTTATAGGCTCGTGATTGGATTTAAAAAAATTTTTAAAGCCTAAATAGCCAATGACAAGGGACATTCCCATGAAATATATGGTTTGTCGAAGGACATCCTTGACTTTTCTTCAGTTATAGGTTGTTTCAACCTTTCTACACCACCACTTTGCATGGCAAAACTAATGAGAATGAGACTAGTTGAGCATAGCACTTGGAATTATCCCCTAGTGCATGCATGAAAGATCAAAGGTGCCCTTGCTTTGTCTCCTAAAAGCATTGGCTGAGCATTGAATTTAAATAGGGACCATAGCTAGGTTAACGAAGTGACTTTCTTCTAGCAACCTTAAAAAAATCCTCTAGCAACTTTCAACCCTAAAACTCTATTAAAAACACTATTCCATTAACCTTCATACTTTATTCTCATAGTTCCCTACATCACCACTAGAAAACCTCTAAAAACTCAACCTTTCACATATTTTAATCCTTGAAACACCTTACCATCAATAATATTACCAAAAAAACTTCTTTCTTTCATCCTTTTCTTGCTAAATAATAGTAAAGAGGTTAAAGGAACTAAGACTTAAAGTCACTGCTTCAATTAAAAGGGAAAGTTTAAGCTATTTTGGTATATTTTCTCTACCCTGTTCCATGAATTTTTTGTTCTTATCATCTGCATAATTTTAGTGAGCCTTTCACGGTTCCATGACCACCTTAGGACCTTCATGCATTGTTGTTGCCTTGGTTGTGATAGTCTTAGGATCTTGATGACCCTCTTGATACCTTGACGTTGTTTTGATATGCAACCATGCCATGTTTCATTTTTATCATCATAATAGCCTCTGTTCATGTATTTCTTGCCATGTTCCTTTCATATTCACATATTCATCTCATATATAAATGCTCAGCTCTTATGTATGTTATGTATTTTCTTGCATTTTGATGGGTTTCATGAAGTAAAAATGACTTTTTTAAAGATTCTAGCAAACTTTGTTCAAGCATGTTCATCTTAAGCATCTTCATGCATCTTCGTGTCATAGTACTACCTTTCGTCACCTCTTTTACTGTCAAAATATCACCTTTGCTTGCTTGAATGTATTGTTCATGTTCACTGTTATGTATGTTGCATTTTATTCATGAATTATTTGTCAAGATGCTTGTTCGCTAAAAATCTAGTTTTCAGAAAAACAATTCCCAAGTTCATGCCACCTCCAATAGATGGAGAATAGTAAAAACTTAAAGCTTTTATAAAATTAGTCTGCCAACCTAAAGGACAAACTAAATACTTCAGACCTAGATGCATGGTAAAACAAGTTCAAAGATGCTATTTTTAAAAATAAAATTGATACTTTTGGTTGATAGATATATCAAGCCTTGGTCTTGAATCTAATACCTTTTTTAGTGACATGGTCAATGGGTTGTTTCATCATCAAAACTACTTTGGGATTATGGAATGAATTTGTGACACCCATGTTACCTGTCCCTTTTTGTCATGGACATTTGGATGTCCTAGACTCGACTCTATCCTTGAAAAAACTGATAACTCTTCTATTTTTGCTTTAGTAACACTATAGTTTGAATTTGAAAACTTTTTTCGAACCATAAAATGTTTTTTCTTCATTTTTTGATATTTTTCCCTTAAATTTTATCGAAATACCTTTCTAACAGTGTCTTGTTCACCCTTTGATAACTTTGGATTAGGGAGTTATGATTTTTTGAACTTTACTATCTAAAACCCCTAAGACCAACACGTTATTTTCTGTTTGGGCCATTTTGGCCTATCAGATGATTTTTATAAATTTTTTAGTTTTTTCTAAAAGTTTACAAAATTTTCTTTGAGGAAATGTATTTTTTATAATTTAATTATTATGGATAAGCCTGAAATGATTTTTCAAAATCCATCATGCCCTTTTCCTTATACATGCTACTAGCACCAAATAGGCCTAACTTTAAAAATTAATTCCACCTAGAATGTAATTCTCTAATATGTTTAAAATACTTTTATATTTATCCTCGTTAAGTCAACTTTCCAACGGTACCTCCTTTTATTCCTAAAGTCTTCAGATGCACCCAAAATAAATTTGAGAAAAAAGATAATGCAATGTAACCCCTAATTTTAGCCTAATTTCAAAATCACCCTTATAGAGATGTTTGAACATCTTGTAATGCTTCTAGTTCCTACTATACAAAACCTTTAGGCTAGGAGCAAAGCTTAAGACAAAAATATATTTTATACGGATCTTTGATTTCTTATTTTCAAAATCTTTGTTTTTTAAAGTGTAAAAAAAATTTTTTTGGGGATACTCTAACCCCACTAGTCTGAAGGGATACTCTAACCTTGTTTTTCATTAAAAAAGCCAAATTTTCTCTTTATTCCTAATATTTTCATAACTTTATCTTTGGGGTACTCTAACCCCACCTTTTTGAAGGGATATTCCAACCATGTTTTTGCCAAAAAAATTTAAAAATTTTTTTCTTCGGATGCCCCAGATTATTTTGATTAAAATATTTTTTGTCCCTTAAATTACCACTGAATCCAAACTCATCTCTAATTGTCATCCCAGTTATTCTTTAGCAATCAAAGGTAATTATGAGATAAATTTTAATGGTATTTTTTTTATAGTGACTATCACACATTCATATTTAAAATTTATTTTCAAAAATTTCACAAGCTAGTGTTCTATGTCAGTATCTTTCTAGTGCCTAATATAAAGCATCCTAATTTTTAAAATTTAATCTAAAAATTACCTTTATAAAAAATCTCCATTTATGATATCAAATTATTTTTCAAAACCTGGATTTACATTTTCCATGAAAGTTCATGCATTAAAAGGGATTACACCTAAATAATGATCAAATGGAATCGATTAAACCAAGACCAAAGTGAGATATAATTAGTAGGTATCAATTTCGAGCATCGTGGGGGTACTAATCTTTCCTCATGCATAACGAACTCTCAAACCCAACCAACAAATCTCTGGACCTTGTAGACCCTGAAATCAATACCTCAAGCTTTGTAACTCGGGATATTATTTTCAATAGGTATCCGATCATGCCTAGCCAAAAATGGTCAGTGGCAACTTTGATTTTATAGTTACTTCATTGTAGCTTTCCAAGACTATTGAATAAATGATTCATTCAACAACCTCTCCCCCTTCAAATTATAATGCCTAATCTAAATCCCAACCAAGGGATAACTCAAAGGCTTAACCATTCCACTATATATCCTCTAATTCATGTGCACCCACCCTAGATCATTTAGAGAAAAAAAGATAAAGAGTACATGGTGGTTGTTAAGAAATAACATAAAAATACCAAAATGGTCCTAACGATTCGGTTTTGATATAAAGGTGCTAACATGACCCTAAATACTCATTTTAGCGTGAAAAGGCTAAAATGACCTTAGAAGGTTCAATTTATGTATAAAACAGTAACATGATTGTAAAAGTTAAAAAATAATGTAAAAATACAAAAATCACCCTAAGGCTCTTTTAGACACTTGATTTTGTCTAGCCTCCTAATTGACATTTTTGGCTAACTTAAAAATGCTATTGAGCTTGAATGAAGTTAAGCCAGCTTAGAAATCATAGAATGATGTTTCAACGAAGCCTAAAGTTATGTAATCTTACTTTAGTTATGTTAAGTGATGATGATTTGATGAAATTTTAATGAATTAAAGTTAGATCTAACTTAATGAGCTAAAATTTAAGATTAATTTGATGAAATATCTTGATTAAAAATCAGGTTTAAGTTTTTAAAGATGAAATCATGATTTTGAGTGATAATTAATCATTTATGATGACTTGAGATTGATTAAATGTATTTTGATTGAGAATGATAAGAAATTATATTGAAATACGAGAAAAATAAGCACAATTTTGGCTTCATAGGCTTTACCAAGGTGAATTGTTAATGCTTAATCTTGTTTGCTCATTTAACTTTTGTTGTGTGTTGATTAGTTTAGTATATATTTGTTAAAATGTTTATGCTGAGTGTTAAAACATTGTTTTCCATAAAAATGATCCTTTAAGCATAAGTTCTAGCTTGGCTAATCAATAGATAAGTTAAGGCTTAGTTTACAATAAATTTTTTTCAAGAATACATGGAGATATTAAAAAATAAGCTTGATTCAAAGATGATTTTGAGGTAAAAAATGTTTTTCAAGTTTGTTTAGCTAGATTTTGAAGTTTAAACTTATGAATTCTTGTTGAAAGCCTTTAGATGTAGCCTGTGTGTGTTTAATATGCTCACTTGAGTATAATTTGGTTGTTATTATAGCACTGAATGAGAGGCATTAATATGTCTCACAGTTGTTTACATTAGCTAAGGCAAAAATAAAGTGAGAAAAGTAAAGACATTCACATGTCCTGCGTTAATGCTTTCAGATTACTTTTTCTTAGTTCTTATGTGGTACCTCGCTGTGATTTTTGTTTAAGTCATTAACGTGTCATATTAGGAATGACTAATTCTTAGCTCATGAACATTTGAATGTCCAAAAGCTGGTTCGAGATAAATGGTATAAGTGTTTGGACTAAAGCGACATTCTTTATAACTCGATAGTTTTCCAATGCAATAGATTTGGCAAAAGAAATATTTTTTTCTATGAACACATGCTGATCGAATGCTTCATTTTCAACGACTACAGGTTGACTTTGGTAGGTTAATTTTTTTTATTTTTCTAATATTTTTTTATTAAAGTATGTTGAATAAGATTTCTATATAAATTAAATCTAGAGGCGATCTTGGATGATCTAGGTATAAAATTTGAAAGATATACTATTTAGATGTTTGGTGCGATGCAATAATGTTTAATTAAAAGAATTATTTAAACTCTAAAATGAGTTATTAGTTATTTATCACTATTTTTCACAAGAAGTATACTATGTTAGCTTTCCTAGAAATTTTACTTTAAATCTTTTGTGTCCAGAATAGTCTAAAATAAATTTCAGATCACCGAACATTAAAACTATTTTTTGTTTTTAAGTTTTCTAGGTTTAGTGATTTGAGGCATTTGGAGGCCTTGGATTGAATTTGTTGGCACTTTTTGAGAGTCTTCAGACTTAGGAATGTCAAGTGTTATTCTCCTCAAGGCTTACTTTAAAGCTCTGAATTTAATAAAAAGTTAGTATAAAATTGATTCAAGCTTTGTTTTGAAAGTTTCATTTTATTTACCTTAGTGCTTTTGTCCTATTTCATAATATCTTTTCATTTTATGTACCTCAATTTGAAATTCTTTTTAGGGTCACTATATATTTTTTTAAAGTTTTTGATTCCATAAAGCTTTTTGCTCCAAGTCATGCAATGTATTTGAGTAAGTCCCGAACCAACATTTGGTTACTCTTATGTATGCTTGATATAAGTTACTAATCCATATTTTTCATTTACTCTGAGATATGTATGTTTTTATGACTTTAGGGATTATTTTTGAAAATTTGAATATCTAAAGCTAAGGAAAAACAAATTTGAAAAATATATGACAAGTAAGTACCAATTTTCGAGGATCATAAGGGATCGGTTCCTTACTTATGCCATAATCGACTCTTGAACTTGATTTTTTTATAGATCTTTGGATTGGACAGATCATAAAATCAGTCTTTTCAAGTTTCGTGACTCTTAAGTGAATGGTTTTAATAAGTATCCAGTCATACCTAGCCTGAAATTATCGATGGCAACCCTTATTTCCCAGTCATCTCATGATACCTTTACGAAATGTTTAGATGAGCAATTCATTCTGATGGCTAAGGCCCTATGATGAATTGGAGGTGCTTCTGTGCTCTAATATATTAGGATTGGAATCTAGGTATGTTATGATAAATTTGCTAAATCCATTAAAAAAATCAAAGAGTTAGGCCTTAAACCGATTGCACATTGCCAAAGTCTTGTTTTTCTTGATTTATGTTGGTATTCTACTATAACCCACTTCGTATTTATTGTTGTGTTTGTTTTTTGATTATTATGATATTGATATGGTTACTAACCTTGATGACAACATTGAAATAAAATGAAATCTACTACTAAACTTACTAATAAAAGTTATAAAAATGTTATTTATAGATCTCAAATGGTGAAGCAAAATACAAGTTTGATTTTTTGTACACACTAAGCACTTGCATATGCACTAGATTTTTTGTTGACAAGTTGCTTGGTAGAGAGTATATGACCCATTTTAGATAGGGTTTGTAGCTATGCTTTTGTGATTAACAACCCATATGGTAAGCCAAAGCCTCTATAGTTTATTTTCTCCATGTTTTGCATCATAGATGCTGTAATTCTACAATGAAGTGTCAAGTATGTTTCGAACATACCTTTATGTTATTGGATTAATGGCTAATGATGACACTAAAGGCATCATGATAGAGCAGTTGTAAATACAATGCCCAAAAGGGAGAATTAATGCCTTAAACTAGGATAATTTATCATTAGGGGAAGTCGTTATGCCATTAGAGATGTGACAAAAGTTATTTTGGAATATGATTATAAGTACTACCTTAATATTGAAATGAACATTTCTATTTGATCCTAAGAATGAAATGATGCCATTGCCATAAGGTGTCCTTACCTGATGACTTTGATATATGTGACATAAAACTATGCTTTTAAGACATCATTGATTGGGATTTGATTTGGCGCAATGAGATGAGTGTAGTAGGAAAACTGGTGGACAAATCGCTTGTCCAACTACTCTTAGATGGCCACTACAAAATGGCCAAAGACTTAGAGTCACCACCAATCATTTTAGGCTAGCCATGATCGATATTCCAAGTTATAAAACTCAAAACATCAATTCCATGGTCTATGTGGTCCACATATTCGTCATTGGGTTCAGGAGTTAGTTACGCACAAGAAAGTGCTAACATCCCCATGATGCGTGAAATCGTACCAGCTAGCTTTGTCTTACATTGGTTTCAGTTTCTTCGGATTTGACTTATCATTATTTTGATGTAATGCCCACAAGTATTTTATATAAAAAGTAAACCTGAGTTTTAATAAAATTTGAATCACATATGTGCCCGGGAAAAGCTAGAAACGTAGAGATTTTTTATGAAAAATGATCTTCAGATTTAATTTTAAAAAATTGAATATTCCATGTCAAGCACCAGAGAAATATTGACATAGTACATTACCTTGTAATTTTAAAAAACAATTTGACAAATATGAATGCAACACGGAGACCACAAAAGAGAAATGTGTTAGTAAGATGAAAAATAATATAATAAATATTGTATAAAAAAAACACATAAAAAGCATAAAAAAGAGAGACAGTCAAAATATATCTTGTAATTATCTTTTATTATTGGGGAGTAACTAGAATGACAATTCTAAGACCCATTTGGACTCGGTGGTCATTTAAGGTGTGAAAAAAAAAGATTTTGATTAAAAGGCAGGGAATATCTGGGATAGAGAAAATTTGGATTTCAAGTGAAGTTTTAAAAGAGAGGTTGGAGATCCCCTCGAAAAATAAGTTAAGGTATCCTCAAAGGTTTTTAGTTATTTTGGAAAAAAAAAGAATCGAAAGACATAAATTGATAAAGGTTTGGTTATTTCTTTAAAAAATGACATTTCTGACAATTTTTGACAAAATCTATGATTTTTATTCAAAAACAAGGAATTAAAAAATAAAAGTGATGAAATTTGAAAAATTATTATGCCTTGATCCGAGTCTAAGAGAGTTGACAATACTTTTTTTTATTCGATAGGGATATTCAAATTTATATAAAGATGCCCGAATACCTTGAAATGGGAATTTTGGACAACCGATTAATTTTAATAAATACTGATTACGCTCTCCCTATTTTCAATTTTATTTCAGACTAATTTGAAAGTTTTGGGGGTCAGATGACATATCATTGGAAAGGTGACTTGATAAAGATTAACATAAAAGTATCCTAAAAATCCTAGAAATCACTTTCTAGGTGGAATTAATTTTTCAAGATGAGTTTGATTTTGCACTAGCAGTAGGTGCTAGGGAAAGGGTGTAGCAAACTTTTAAAAATCGTACTTGTTCAAATTCATTAGATCACAAATGATACCTTTTTGGAAAACTTTTTGGAAAAATATTTTAAAAGTACACAAATATCATCTAGTAGGCCAAAATAGCGCAAACATAATGTAAGTCACTGAGTTTAAGGGTTCTAGATAACATTGGTTTGAAAAATCATAATCTCTTTCACCTAGAATGATCCAAACGCAAATGAGACACTGCTAGAAATGTAATCCAATACCTTTTAGAGAAACTATCATTAAAATTCATGAAAAATCGTTTAGTGTTGAGAAAATATTTTTCAAGTCATGATTATAGTGCTATTAGGGCGAAATATGGGAGTTTTTTGTTTCTTAGGTTTCGAAAAACTAGGCCTAAGCCATGGACATTGAAATGCCCATGAAAAATAAGAGGATCAGTAACAATGGCTTTACAAGCTTATTTGCGTAATCTCGAGTAGTATGGGATGATAAAATAGCCCCTTAACCATGTCACAACAAAAAGAATTTAGCAGCGAGACCAAGGCACAAACAACTTAGGACAATAAAAAACTTTCATGAAAATCATGACATTTTAACTGCATTTAACCTTGAATCCAAACATGGAAACTTAATTTTTCTCTAAGATTTAAGACAAATGATGGTAAACATTAGGCCCATGTTAGTCCTTATTTATTAAAGTTAACATGAACCTTACTTGGGGACTGTAAAAACCAGATTTTTGTAATAAGAACAAGACACCAAGGAAGCATCTTTAGTCATGTAAAACATATAAACATAGCATCAAATAAAAACGTATTAGAACATCAAGAAACACGTTAAAAATGCAAGGAAAATATGGATGATGCATGAACATACTAGAATATTTTTGTAGAGACATAAGACATGGTTTGAGCATAGAAGAGAGTGTTTTCATGATATGAACATGTGCTAGAAGTTTTATGATAGCCTAAGAGCATAATTTTTAGGGAAGAAAAATGCATGAACATGCCAAAAATATGTTTTTAGAGGCATGGAACATGATATCAGCATGAAGGAAAATGTTTCCATGACATGCCAAAAAGCTAGAAATTTCATGACAACATAAAAATGTGTTCAATAGCATGAATGCATGACAAGTTCATAAGCACATGAAAAAAGACATCAAAGAAAATGCATGGAGCTTATAAAAGGTCATGGTGACATAAAGAGATCACTAGTATGATGAAAAACTTAAAAATAGCAATTCCAAAAGCCTTTTCTTCCAAAAGATAAAGTTTTTTATAAGCAAAGATGTTGCCTTTAAAGCTTTTTCTTACATGCTATGAGTTGGTAAGAAGAAAAGCAAATGAAAGTAGGTTAAAATGGTGTTTTAGAAGTATTTTTTAGGGATAGTGTGGAGGGCTACAAAAATAAGAACGTTTGAGGTTTTTTAAAGGCTGTTGTCTGTAGCAAAAATGTGAGAAAATGAATATTTTGGTGAAAATAAAAGTTTGCTAAATATGTTAGTATCACTTAAGAATGTTGGCCTTATATAACCATGAGAATAGTGAGGAAAAAATGCAAAAAGTAAGGGCATTTTGGAGTTATGTACCTCTTGTATAAACAAGGTATGAGGCTCAATTGCCATTCAGATTCATTAGCTTGCTCAGCAAAAACATTGTATAAAGGACACTTTATATAGCTAAGCCATGAAAAAAATAGTAAACTTCCCTTTAACAAATTGCATTAAGTCATGAAAATGTCTTTGGTCATGGATATTTGGGCCTCAAAAATGGTAATTGACCTAATCACAAGTCCAGTGTTGAGGCCTAGTATGAATTTTATTGATTCTTGGTGCCAAAAATATGGTCTAATTCATGTTTCAATGTCACAGTTCAAAGAGATGAAAATATCTCAAACTGAGCCGTTTTGCCTTTGTGTATCGGTACAATACATTTTTGTATTGATATATAGAACAAATTTTATCGAGATGTATCAATACATTGAACCTGATATCAATATAGAAGCTTGTATACCATAGTGTTGGCCAAAAGTCATGATTTTAGCTACTGCCAAGCTTGATATTGATACAACAAGCCAATGTATTGATAGATTACTTAATGTATCAATACAATGATATGTTAATCAATGCAGCCTATGAAATTTGAATTTTTGCTGATGTGAAAGCCTTGTATCCATACACTAAGACGTTATATCAATATATACATGAAAAAATGTCAGTTTTACTCAGCTTTGGCTCTCTGAACACCTTATCATGGCTAAGAATGATGAATGACTAATTCATTTTTGTCCAAATGAACATGATGATGCCTTAATGATGACCTTTTATTTACATTTTTTTCAATATGGTCCATAGGCATTTTAAATTTCCCATAAAATTTTTAGCACTTAGCAGTCATCCCTATTTTTGTTTTTACTATTTTATCCTATTACCTTCCAATTAAGCACCAAGATGTTGAAATGGGATTGGGAAGAGAAATAAGTGCACTTCATCTAAAAGTCTTTGATTAGGCATGATTTGTTTAAAAGGGGCTTGGGCAAAATTAGGTGTTTACAACACTAACTAATGTCTTTGGGACCATCCAGAATTATCTGAGATGTTTTATGATGTTATTGCTTCATTTATAAGTCATGTATTATGTTGTTATCATTAGTGCACTTAAGAAACAATAATGCTTATGCATCATATTGCCCATAATAAGATTAAACATTTACCTTAAAATTACTTTAAGTTTTTAAAGTTTTGCTAAATCTAATGTGTTGTATTAATAGCATAATTGCATTCACCTGCACGCATTCATAACATGCATTCCATGTATTTACAGGGATATGCTAAGAGTTTGATTGGATATAAGGGTTTTCTAAGGAAATTTCCCTTTCAAATTAAAGGTATTGAAGTCATTAAACTTTATAGCATGGATAATAATCCATCTATGAGATTTGGTAAGATAGAGTAAGAGCAAGAAGCAATGCTAGAAGGTCAAAAAGAGCTTAGGCATCTATCAACTAAAATAATGGAATTGATGACCATTTTAGCTAGAAAAAAAAAGCATATTGGAGGATCAGATGCTCAGGCTGATACAAGTGATCTATGGGTTTAATCAATTGAACTAGTTGAAGTACCACTAGTGAAATATGTTACACCTCAAGTCAGATACCATAGGTTCTACCATATGTTAGGTCTACTCCCATATATAAGTGAATCTGGTTGTTATGATGCAATATGTGTTAGGAGATAAGGGATAGGAGGTTTACTCTTGCTAAATTGTTAGTGCTATGTCTAGATGATTTCACTAAATTGGAAAAGCTTAGAAGGAAAGCAACTAAGCAAGCTAAAATGGAATAGTACCAATGGTAAACATTATTGTAGACACTTTATTTTGTCTCGACCAGCATTCAAGGCATCAGAAGTCATTATTGGGGATGCCATTAGGTTCATTTGGATGAGCATGGATCTATTCCCTATTATTCTTGGCTTAAATAAGAGGTTCAAAGAGTTAAAGGTGCATAAATATTACATTTTTGTATGAATATGTCGATACATAGACCTTATGTATTGATATTGGGCCTCCACATGATCATAATTCAAAATATCAAAGTTTGTATCGATACAAATAAAGGTTATCTCAATACATTTGCTTAATGTATCAATATATTGGTTAAATGTATCAATACTCGACTTACCAATAGCTAAAATTTGATTTTTAGACAACATGTATCGATACATAAGTGATCATATGATACATTCTAGAAATGCATCAATATAATCTTCATTGTATCGATACATTATGGGTTTTTTGCCTAGATGTATCAATATAATATGCAATATATCAAAACATTTAGGTAAAATTGCCAAAATTATGGCATTTTTTAGCCTTTGAACCATTCATCTAAAATTTAGTTTGGCCACGTTTTTGCCACCAAAAATCATCAAAATTTCATGCCCAGCCTTGTTATTTGGCTCAAGATTGATTTAATTGATTTTTAAAGCAAAATGACTAGAAAATGTGATATTTTCATGGAAAATGGTTTTTTTTAAGGGCATGCTTGGTTTTTCTCCATTCTGTAGACCCCTTAAGCCTTCTTACTGCACTGCCCTGCTTACTAGAACTAATGGCAGCAAAGATAGCTGAGCATAATACCTAGGGCTGTCTCTATGGTACAATAGGAAAACTCAACAATGCCTTCCCTTTTTGCCTCTAAGACATTAGTTGAGCATCAGATTAAAAAGAGCCAACTTTGGCTTAACAAAAAGAAGATATACATGCTTGAATATTCATTACTATAGACTACTCTTCAGCCATCAAAAAATGAAAAACACTCTTATTCTTGTAGCTCTCTCTTTAGTCTTCCAAAAGCCTTCTTAAACCTTTTTTTCCTTTCACTCCCACCTTGCAAACTCTGTTCTATCAATACCATAACCAAAAGCTCCCTCTTTTCATTCTTTCTTATAATCTATAGCAAAAAAAAGGATGAAAATAAGATCAAAGTTGCTTATTTTAATTGGTTAAAGGAAAAGGTTAGGATTTAGAGCTTCTAGGTATAACTTTTATCTCTTCCTGATTTTATTTTCTATTTTTCATTATTTCAATCATTTAATGAGCCTTTTATGTTACCATGACCTTGTTAAACTTTCATGCATTATTGTGGCTTTGGTTGTGGTAGGACTTTAATGATCTCTCTAGTGCTTTGACATTGTTTGGATGACCATACATGCATGTTATTTATCATTTTCTTGCATTTCTGTCATCTTGTCCATGTTAAAATGCCATTTTCTTTGTTTAGATGTGCCATCCATATTCATCTTCATGTATGTTACATTTAGTTCACAACATTTTTGTCAAGATTCTTGCTTATTTGCTGCAAAAATCTAGTTTTCAAAAAACCTTCAGGTTAAATCTATGTTACCACCAATAAATGTAGAATAACATGGGTTTAATATCTTTACTAAATGGGCCCTCCAATCTTGGTAATAAATCAAGCTTTCCATGTTTTGCTCCATGGTTAAATGAGGTTAAATATTTTGGTTTCCAAAATAAAGTAGTCATTTTACTTGTTTTAAAATGTTTAGGCCTTTATCTTGAGTTTAATACCATTGATGATGACATGGTCAACAAGCTATTTCATCATCCTAAACTACTCTAGGATTGTGTAAATGAGCACATGAAGCCTATTCTGTCCATTCCTCTTTGTGATGGATGTTCGAATGTTCATGAGTTGAGCCTAGTCTTAGTAAACTCGAAAAACCAAGAAAATTCCCTATTTTACTCTGACAGTATTATAGCCATAACTTGAAAAATCATTTTAGAACCATAAACCATTTTTCATGAATTTCTTATTTTTTTCCTAAAAGAGCATCAAATTATCTTTCCAATGGTGTTTAGTTTGCCTTAAGATGATTCTAGATGAGAGAGTTATGATTTTTCAAACTATTACTGTTTGAAACCTCTAAGTTAGCAATTGACATTCGTTAGGCCATTTTGGCCTAACAAAGGATATTTTTGGATTTTTAAAATATTTTTCCAAAAAATTTCATGAAATTCCTTTTCTAAAAAGGTATCATTTGTGATTTGATGATTTTAAATAAGTCCAAGGAGTTTTTTCAAAGTTCATTGCAACTTTTCCTTGCACATGTTGTCAGCATCTCATTAGACTCAACTTCAAAAATTATTTCTACTCAAAAAGCAATATTTCGGGATTTTTGGAATTATTTAACATTAATCCTTTCTAATGGTATCTTATGGACCCTCTAAAGCTATTGGATGAATTAGGAATAAAATTAGGAAGGGTGACAATGGGGTGTTGTCCCCTGTTTTTAGACTTAGGAAAATTGGATCTATTTCCCCAAACCATTTTTTCGAGGCATGCGAAGACTTTAAAATGCATCCGATTAATTCCTTAGAAAGTCAAGTGTCAAAACGGGTCATATAAGGCTTAAATCAAGGCCAAACAAAAATTAATTTTATCTTTTATTCGAATTACCAGTTTTAATTTAAAATATCTATTTTCATTAAAAAATATATTCCTTCTATTTTTAAAAAATTCTTAGAATATTTATCTTTGGAAATACATAAACCTATCCTCCAAAGGGATACTCCAACCCTATTTTTTTCCAAACTCCATCACTAAGTTTCTCATCTTTGTAGATACTTCAACTCCAATTTTAAAAAAGATACTCTAAACTCACTTTCAACCTTTGAAAAATCTAAATTTTTTCTCTCCTAAACTTTTCTGAGCCTTTTTAATCAAAACCTTTCTTTTACACCTTAAATGACCACTAAGTCCAAACATGTCTCAAAATTATTATTCTGGTTATTCCTAAAAAATTGAACACAATTATGAGAAACATTTTGACAATCCTTCCTTTTTCATGCTTTTAGGTGTTCTCTTTTATGTAATATTATTGTATTCTTTTAAAATTAACTTATTTCCCTTTGTGATGTCTATCATGCATTCATATTTCCAAATCATTTTTTACAATTATAAGGTATTTTTCTATGTCAATATATCTCTAGTCCTTTAGATGAAACATCTGATTTTTAAAATTAAATCTAAAGATCATTTTTATCAAAATTCCTTCTATTCCCTACATCTCCAGGGCACATACATAACTTAAGTTTCTCTTTAAAACTTAAATTTATAATTCTTATACAAAATTCATGTATAAATATGGGATTATATCAAAATAATGAAAAGTCAAAATTGAAAAAACCAAAACCAACATAAGACATGGCTAACAAGTACGATTTTAGGCATCATGGGGGTGCTAATCCTTCCCCACACATAATCAACTCCTAAACCCAATCGATGATTCTCTAGACCTCATAGACCTTGAGATCGAAGTTTCAAGTTTTGTGAGTCAAAATATCATTTTTAATAGGCATCTGATTATGCCTAGCCTAAAATAATAGGTGGATACTCTAAGTTTTTAGCCACTTCATGGTGGCCATCCAAGACCAATTGGACGAGCGATTCATCTGACAATCTTTCCTCTCGCTATCATCTCATCATGCCTAATTTAAATCTCAATCAAAAGGATAACCCAAAGGAAATTCTCGACCATTCCTCTTAAGTTGCATGTGTCACTACCCAAGTGATTCAAGTGGGGTTATGTGCTAGGTAAGGGCACATCGCGGCAATTCGGAGACTCCACTAGGGATAAATTTGTAGGAAGTCTCAAGGCAGTAAGTAATCAGATTACAAAAATTTTATAAAAACTTATAAACATGGCAGTAGAAACATACAAATAAAGATAATCCAAGACTCCTTAAATAGGATCATCTTGCATGATCTTGACTAATCTTTAAGATCAAGAAACCTAAAGACCTCAATCTCAAGAAGTCTTTTTGCCATTCTAGGAGCCAATCATCAAAAATTTCGAGCCCAGTTGATGTAAACCAAAGCCATCTAAGCTTTTACCCTCTAACGGTTATCCACATAAGTACCCAAAACCTTCAATAAGGAAGAAACTTTGTTGCTAGAAGCCATGCTAACAATATAGATTTCAATAAATCTTACCTTACCCATAGAAGTTTTTGATTCAACATTCAAAAAGCCTAGAAGAAAAATAATTTTTCTTCCAAGAAACCAAAGATTGCAAAATCTTCTTAATGTTTAAAGGGGAAAATGCCAACCAAGTTTTCTAAGCATTTTTAGCCAATTTTTCAATTACAGAATCATTTATATGGGACAATAATCATAAAGAAGTATATCTAGGGTTTAAAATTTTAATTTCTTAAAAATTATAATTTTGTCTCTGTCCTATATGAACTCATTCAAATTGGGCCTAAGTAACCATTACTTGTATTGACATATTAGCTCAGTCTTAATTTAATTTTTACTAGTCATCCTTATGTGTGTGACCCCTTAGGCCTCCATCATATTAGAAATAAATATAAAATAGTCTAACCAAGAATATGTTATATTTATAGACCAAGATTGGCATTTAGCAATGCATTATGGCCACCCAATATGCAAGAGAGTATTAATATGGTTTTGACAAGCCCTTTAATGTTTAATGTCTCAATGTAATAAATATCTTTTCATAATATATCCCAGAATTAGCAAGGGTATGGTTTCCTCTTAGCTTATTCCATATTAGTATGCAACCTTTATATATTAACTCCATAACCCATATTGGCTTGGCTAAGGACTTTGAGTTAACATAGGCTAGGTACATGTGAGATATGTCTCTTTATATCACTTGAGTTGATGAATCCTCTCTATACCACTCACTCACCTACCATATGATTCATGCCATACCTAATACCATCTTACCATAAGCATCCATCTGTTTTGGACCTATTTATGATGGAATCAAAGCATTACTCTCCTCATATGAGATGACCTAGTGTAACAAGTCTAAGGATCACTCATGCTACTAATACATGAGAATATTTCTATAGACACATAAGTAACTTATTACCATAACAAGCTTCATATGATGTCCTCAAGTATCTCTACACTGTAACTTATGGGATAAGTTACGTGCATCCTATGCATGGGGGCTTACACATTGTAGACAACTAATTTTGTCCAGTTTTTTTGCCGATAATCTTGAATATCTGAGACTGGGAACTTAACTGCCACCTTCATTGAGAATGATGTTTTTTCTTATGAACCAAGCTTTTTCAAGACCTTTTTAGTTATATTTAAATGGCTATAGGTTCGAGTGACAAGGAAAAATCATATTTTTTATCTTTAATTTTGGAAACACGGATAATTTTTAAAAAAAATTATTTTTTTTCAATATTTTCTTATCAAATTTTGAAAATCTATCTCTGCAGGTAATATCATGATCAAAATTCTCATTTTTAAGAATTTTTTGTTAAATTTGTGAAGTTGACTATCGCATATTTTTATCGATATACCAATATTAATGCAATATTTATGCTGATAATCACTCCAAAAAAATCTAAAATATTCAAGAAAGAATTTATATGCGCATTTATACCATGAGATATCAAATTAAAGATAAGTTACAAATAAATTTTGATTCAAATTTATTTCATTTAATTTATATATGTAAATTAAAATATTTTTGTACACAATTTATTTTTGATTTGCTAATTTAAATTATACATTATCAAAGTAAATTCTTGAATGTTATTTTATTTTTCTCAATCATTTTGTGTAGATATATATATGTGCATATATATCAGTATATATTATTTTTATTATTAATTTTTTATTCTATTATTTTTCATTTTAATTTATTACCATTGTTAGCTTTAATAGAGAGATTGAACCAAGAGGGGGTGAATTGGTTCTATGAAGACTTTGTAAAATTGAAAATTTAAACAAGGTAAGGAAGAGAGAACAATCAACAAAGGATGCATAGAGGTTCAATCCTTCAACTCGGCACCTACGTCCTCTCTTCTTGGTACTTCCTTACCAAGGTGATTTCCACAATTCACTAATGAAATTTTTCACCTTTAAGGATAAGGTATAACTTTACACAAACTATCTTTTAAGGCTTGATAGAACCTTTCAAATCCCTTGAGAATTATACCCCAAACTCTCAAGTATTTTCACTCACTTTCACTTAACCCTTTTTGTGAAATGAAAGAAGTATTTTGTAAACTAATTGAACCTTTAGTAGGTGGATGTTTGCTGGAATTTTAGTACAAAGAGAATGAGATACAAGAGTACAAATTGATACAAATAAAAATGATGATTTTAAGCTTTTGATGTTGAATGATTCAATAAGGTTTGTATATTCTACTCATCAGCTGTTTAGAACCTCTATTTATAGTTGCAAATTGATTTATGGACGTTAAGCATTTAATGTGGTGGTTGGAGAGCCATTGTAGCCTTCATAAATGCTGATTCCCATTTAATCCCGCGCTAAAGTATCGATACAATATCAGTAGTATCGATACACAGTTCAAAAAAGTTACCCTTACCGCATGTTGTATTGATACTGAATCCTTAGTATTGATACTTATCTGTTTGTATCGATATAGATACCTTTGTATCGATACATATGAGGGTTTCAACCAAACGTAGGCTACTGCCAAGCCCTGTATCGATACTCATGGGG